>CAUYQG010196062.1:0-47602 GCA_963574415.1 Tarsius wallacei
AGAATTCACTACTACTTTTAATTTTTTTTATTTTGAATTGTTCAAGGCCTTTCCACAAAGAGCTGATTATTAAAGGTCTTTGGCTAAGAGTAGAGCAGCTACTGTACTAGAAATCAGGAGCTATGGATTCAGTCCTAAGCAGAATAATAGTAAACAAAAATAATAATAAACAGGAAGACTTCTGTTAACCTCTGAGAGGTAAGAAATTTTTTCTAAATGCCTTTGGTATTTTGTGATCTTATACTGATCATTGTTTCCCTGGAAAGATCTATTTTATTCTGAATCATATACTATGAAAGACAGAAAAATAAATGTTATATACATGGATCACCGTAGAGAATAGAAAAAAATTGTGATTATTTTGTGGTATCATTGTATCATGCCTCTAAATAATACCTATCAAGTATTGATTATTCACTGTGTGCCAAGCACAGTAGTCACTGTAGAGACGTTTAATATCTTATTCTCACAATCACTTTATAATGTAGGTGATAAAATACATTCCAGATGAAGATGCCAACTCTGTAAAGTTAATCATCTTGCATAAGGGCACACATCTAGGAAACTGAGGGAGCCAGGATTTAGGCACATGTCTGTTGACTCCAAAGCCCACATTCATTCCAGGATTCCTCATTGCCTCTCATAACACTTAGCACAGAGTAGACACTTAAAAGTTGTTGATGGATAGATGGATAAATGGATAGATGGATAGTCAGACAACAGTGCATAAGAGCAAGAATAAGGCAGCCTAGCTAGTTTCTGTCACAAGTTGGAGATCAACCTCCATTGTTCTTCCTCTTCTATACTTTGAAAACCCTAGGTTACAAAAATTCCCTAGTGTCTGGTATAAATATCACCTGTTCTCTTATGGTTTTTGTCTCCACAGATAATGAAGGATTTTAGGTTTTTAGAATAAATTGTGTCTCACCTTCACCACTAAGATCTCTCTAGTAAGGCTGTATCAGGGCATTTGGCATTTTGCTCAGGCAGAGCTTGTTAATTCTGGTCATGGAATTGTTCCCTGCTGTAAAGGGGTCCTCAAGTCCAAAGCTGAGAACCTCTAAAGGAATTCTACAGAAGTTGGCATTTGGTTTTGCTTTCTATGCATTTTACAGTTGCATCTGAATGCCTGAGGAAAAAGAAACTTCTTGTTAACCTTCTTACTTTCTGCACTGAGGAGCTGCATCTGCCCACAGTTCCCCCTTTTTAATGTACACAAATACAATGTATAGGCTAGTGGTTGTCTTGCACAAATCTAGCATGTGTTTTAATAAACCAAGCCCAGCAGACTATTCTCAAGACTACTAAGGTTTGAGAACCACTGATACAGTTTGGGGAGCAAAGGGAATTCTTCCCAATGGAGGTGAGAGCAAATTAAGTCTTAAATAATGAGCAGACACTGCCTGCTATCTTAGCAATATCGACCCTACAAAACCAACTGATATCCAGATTTAACTGGCTTGCAGAGTTTGGCCTGAGAATCTTTGTAAGTTATTGTCATCCAGCCAATAAACAGCAATTACATTATTTCTACACCTTAGCAAGGGGGAGGCACTCTTTGCAGGCAGCCGGTAAGAGTTGTCAGTTTCCTCCCAGTAAAATGTTCTCTGCAAAAAGTCAACAGTCAACAGGCATAATGCTGTCATTTCAGAATGAAATTAATTCTTCTTATTTTTACCTGTTGCCCTGTTCCATACAGAGTAAATCTCAGTACGCTGGCTTTGCTAAAAATAGATGCATCTCTATTTTTCCAAAGTGGTTGCTTAACTTCCTTTAACTGAAATCAAGCCTGACAAATCACACACTAAGAGGAGACTGAAAACTGATGCAGTGACAGACTCAACAATAACCAATGTCTTGTTTAATCCTAACCCATAGGCAACCAGGTGAAGGGCCTCATCCTCCTAAAGGATAAAAGGAGTTTAAAAGGTTTTGTGGAAACGATGCAGCAAGTTAGCAGCATCAAAGAGTCCCTAAGGCTTTGCTTTGGGGAAACAGAAGTAGTAGTCATAAAACCAATGGATATAGGTAGAGGATCATTAGGAAAAGTGGAAAAAGGCGTAATACTATCTAGCTCTGGGGAAATTAAAGTCATGAAATGTATCCATCACACATTTCCTGACACACCCTCTCCTGGTGACCTACAGAGAACAGACATGAAGATCTCACTCATCAGCTTATATGGAGACTTTAATGTTTCCTTTCTCGGTCAGTAGGAACCCAACTTCACCAAAGCTCCAATACCTCCCAGAATCTGGATTCACCAAGTAGATAAAAAGGAGTGAGATGTAACCTTTCAGTAAATTTCCTGTTTGCACATGTATTAAAACAAAAGAATATGTTTCTTCCAGAGAAGAAATGAGAAGTAAAAACACTTTAGGAGAAATAAATCAGAAGTTGTATAGATGTTGGTTTGAACCTGGAAGAAAGAGATTACAGATTTTTCACTTGGTCATAGTGGAAAGGGTATTCGAATGGGTCAAGAAGACCTGGGTCCCAATGCCAGCACTGATGCTTGCCAGAGCTATGTTAGGCTGGATTCTGGCAGGAAATAGATGATGCAATCAAAAGGAGTAACTCAAGAAAGTTAATGCAGCAAACTTTTGCAAAAATATGGGCAGAGTGCAGGGGAACTAGCAAGGATGGTGAAACTCTTGGGAACAGCAACAGCAGGATGCTATTACCACTCTAAGGCTGAAGGACAGGGAGAAAAGGAGCCAGAACTGCTGAAAGGTGTGCCTACTTGAGATGTCACCAGCAATGCAGCATAGCGGGAGCTAGAGAAAAAAGGATCCTGCCCTCTCTCTCCTTCTGCTGTCTGAACTTTTGCATGTGAACCTCAAATATTGCTAAACCCAACCAGAAGCAACAGGAGGGCCTCTAAAGTTTTCCATAAAGGTGAGTTTTGTGACCCTGAGACAGGGTAGAAAGAAAAGGAGCACAGGACTTGGGTGACAAAAGCAGTTACTGGACACACCAACTACACGATTTTGATTTATCCTTGCTGGTATTCAGTGTTCTAGGACATTTGAAATGAGCCAGATAATATCAGAAGTTTATTCCATCTCTAGTATCATTTATGAATATTGAATAAAAGAGAAAGGAAGAAAATAAATGTTCTAATTGACCAAACTGATTTATTTGAAACAGGCACATTTAGCAACTTAGCTTTTATTGGCTAACAAACCATAGGTCTTTTTCTTCCACCTGCTTTCTTGTAAGAAAAACTTATCTGTGCCTGAAGGTTATTTAGAAAAGCTCCTGAAACCTATTAATAGAAAGCAGATTTAAACACAGTTTCTAAAAGGTTTAACTTTGTGTGCTACAGCTCTGCCCATGTAGAAAAATAAAAAAACCTTTTAAAAAATAACCTATAGCTCAGATTATTAGCTATTCTTTGTCACAAATGTGCAGGGTTCATAATTTGCATATTTCCCAGGCAAAAGAATCCAATAAGCAAGTAAGCGAATCCTGCCATTTTATTATAGTTTCAGAAAACAAAAGCAAAGCAAGCTTTTACTCAGCTGGAACCAGAACATAATTCCCAAAGCCAATAACATATGTTAAAATTCCAGCATCAGAGCCAAATTTGACAAAGGTGTGCTCTCTATCCTACTACCCCTGGGGCAAACTACCCTAATTGTGATTCTTATATGCTTACCTTTCAAGAGCCTCCAAACATGGCTGCTCAAAGATGGGAGAAGGAAATTAAGACAGGGAGAGCTGAGGTTTGAGGTTTAAAATGCACTTTCAAGATATGTAAGTGAAGAAATGGGAGGTTTTTGAAAGCTCCCTTAATAGACCAGATACCATTCAACTCATCAAAATAGTTATGCTTCTGTTTGGGAGTAGGGAGAAAAGCCGTAAGTAAATTATCTCCTCCCCATACTCTTTCAATAGACCCTTCTCAATTAAACACAGCACTACCTCACAGGTTCTGTTGAGCACCAGTAGCCACAGAGTGAATGCAAAAAAATAAAAATAAAGGTCATAATTACCATTTTCAGTCTGTTGCTTATATCCACAAACTCGGGATAAAGGTTTACAAAAGAAGTTGGCTTAATGTCCTAATGCAGTGGATCCATCTTTCTGACAATCTTTTATTCTCTTCAAAATGTCTTCCTCTTCATAGAATTTTATGTTCCCAAATCTTCAGTAATAAGGGTGGCATTTTCGGGAAAAATTTCCAGATCATCGGACTGCCTGGATTGATGCTTAGGGAACTTTTTGAGCTAGAAGCCAAGATAGGATTTCTATTTTTATTCCTATTTCAACTCTCATGCCTGATAGAAATAATGAAAGCTTTCTTAAAATCATTTATTTTATTAAGAGGAGTCAGGATTACCATTCTTTTTACTTCTTTTTTTTGCAGCAGAAGTGAGACTTTAATGATGGTCTTGCAAGATTGGGTGTCTGGTAGGCAGGAACTCTTTTTACTTCTGCAGCAATTGGGTCAAGAGAACAAAAGGATGGAAAAATTGAGAATCCAGTCCCCTGAGTTCTAAGGGCTCTGCCCCAGACTACTTCCATAAATTTAGGAAAGAGAATTAGCCCCCCTGAATCATCAAAAGGAGTGGTGAAATTAGATGACTTCTACAGCTACTTCCATGTTTATTCTACAACTGTAT
Source organism: Tarsius wallacei (assembly GCA_963574415.1). Taxonomy (NCBI): domain Eukaryota; kingdom Metazoa; phylum Chordata; class Mammalia; order Primates; family Tarsiidae; genus Tarsius; species Tarsius wallacei. The sequence goes on from CAUYQG010196062.1 coordinate 4,629, forward strand.
TGGTACCAATGCCCATCATTCTACTCCCAATGTAATTGAACATACTTTCCCTCACTGCAATCTCTAATTTCATGAGCTCTTCCTAATTTCTTAGCATACCTTTATTTTTCTAGCTTCACTTTTCTCTTTATCCAATCAGAAACTCAAGAGTGAGACACTTTGCTGATATAAACTGCTCTTTCTTAGCCTCATCATCTTCTACCAAAACAATTTGACAAGACCCCAATCTTGGATGAACCCCCCACATCTTATACTACTATGTCCAAGTTTCTAAGCATGAGTTGAATATCTCAAACAACAGATCCTGCTGCATGGCTAGTCTGTACTGAGTGTATCATTGTTTCCCTTCAGAAGTCTCTTCAAGCCATGTATATAAGCTTCCTGAGTTGACCCTCATAGCTATTTGGAAATTGTTTTTTGTCTCTCTTGCAGACTCTCTAAATATATTTTGTTGTTGTTCTCTCCTCTCTCCTTAAGCTCTCAGCCTTCTCTCTCTGCAGATAACTTTATTTTTTAGTAAAGTGATTGTAATAAAACCATTTTCATAATGAAAATGTTTAAAATATAGCAGCTCATTTTTAGTTCTATTACATCAATATAAAAAATGATCACAAATCTTCTACAAAAGTCATGAGGCATTTCTGCATTTCTATATCACTTCCAAGTCAGCTCCATTTTGATTTATAAGCTTTAGTACAGATCTAGCTGTCAGACCAGATGTTGTATGGAAAATACCAGCTAAGTCTGATTGGATTTTTCAATCTGCTTCATTTGAAACCCTACAGCAAAACAGAAGTAGTTAAGAACTTCAAAAAGTTTTAGGGTATAGTACTAATTGCTACTTAGAATTATCTTTTCTCAGATAATATGTAGCATGAAAATACATAGTTAATCATTCATAAATGTCTACAAAAGAAAAGAGAGACAAACACAAGGCATTTGTTAACTGAATCAAAATATTAAGAACATATCCCATCTTTGACATTCTGAGTTACTGGAAGGTTCATTTAACTGTGCAAGCATCTCTTTGTAGCACAACCTTCCAAACTAAAAATTTAAAGGGGAAATATGGAACAGGGTGGTATAGGATCTGTAGTGGATAACAAATTTATTTTTCAATTATCTTTGTGGGTGCCACTATGAAAGGGAGGGTGGTAAGATTAGGAATAATAGCAGTGCTGGTAAAGGGCAAAACAAGAATGAAAAGAGCTATAGAAATCTAGAGAGTGACCCTAAAACAGGGTTGTTCTTAAGCTTTTTTGCTAAGAACTACTAGTTAACCCTATGACTTCTTCCTCAGAACAATGTTTTTAAATGCATAAAATAAAAAACACAGGGCTGTGTCATTAACTTGACATCGTTATTATAATATTAGAGTAATTATACACTCTGGCAATTATAAATTCCGTTATAAACTTACAAACTCAGTACAGACTAGCCTTGTATCTGGATTTGCTGTTTGAGATACTGTCAATATTAAAAACACATATTAGTCATATAGTAATATATGTGCTACTTTGTGAAATGCCAAGATCTTATAGCAGGTCTATAGCAGGTCTATAGCACCACTGTGTCAAAAAAAGTGATGAGCATAACAATCCTCTTTAAAGCTGGCTTTTATTGTTGTGTGTAGTCTCTGATCTCCAATTTATCTCATTATCTCTCTATAGCTCACTCCAAAGGTTTTTGCTCCACAATTCCACTGAAACTGCTCCCCTTAAGGTCCTCAGTATCCACGTTGCTAAGTCGGTTCTCAATCTGCATCTTACTTGAACTATCAGCATCGTCTGACACAGTTGATCACATCTTCCCTCTTGAGCTACTATTTTTATTATTCAAGAATGCCTCTCACTGCTGATGTCCTTCCTACCTACCTGGAAGGTTCCTGTGAAGTTTCTTTAGGTAGTTCCTTTTTCATTTTACAAACCTCTTAATGTTGAAGTGTCCCAGATTTGTCCTTAGACCTCTTCTCTTTTGTTTATAAATTTACTCCTGTAGTGATTTGCATCAATACTGCTGACACAAACATATGAGGATGACTCCAAATTTATATCCATAATCTAGACCTCTCCCCTCAATTCTAAAGTCATATATTTAATTATCTGCTCATATAATATAATATTTATTTTATTTATTTATCTGTCTTACTCAGTAATACATCCCATAAAGGCTGGGATTTTTGTTATGTTCACAGACCTATCCCCAGTGCCTGGCATAAGGTAGGCATTCAGTAAGTACTTGTTGACTGAATAAATGAAGAAATTCTTTGAAATTTTATCTTCCGCAAAGTCTAGCACATTTATCCATTGCAGTAGGACTCACACATAGTTCACTTGCCAAAACCATATTATACGCTGTAAATTAACCAAGATTATTTTAAGTGTGGTGCTTGAAATGAAACAAAACCAGTGCTTGGTATTTGCTATAGAAATACCGTAAGAATTAACTAGCTGCTGACAACAACATGGGACAGTGCATTCATGAAGAGATGCTGCATTATGTCTTTTAAAGAACAAGAACTTTGACACAAACAGACATAGCTTTGAACTCCACCTCTGCCACTTGTGAGCTATGTGATGTTAGGAAATCTTTACCACTCTAAGCCTCAGTTATTTGCTTGCAATATGAAAAATGTCACCACGTAATTAAGGTGTATTAAATTAAATTATATGTACAAGGTGCCTGGGAACTTGAAAAAGACGCTCCTGACTTCAGTTATCTCCACAGACCCATTACTTTCCAAGGAAAAGTGAGTAAATAATAGGGTACTTAAAATGGTCAAAGGAATGTGAGAACAGGACAGGAAAGACTGTAATCAGATGAACTGTCAGTGACCTAGGGTAGAGAGGTTTATTGGTTTCATCCTAACTCTGATAGTTTCCATCAAAATGATATTTAGGTCCCTTTCAAGGATAAGGTATAGATGGTGTCTAGACAATAGATTTAAAATTAGAAGGAGGCCAAGGCTCTTTTCATGAGAAAGAGCTGGGTGAGATGCAATTATCTGACAAGGCGAATGGCAAAGGAGAAAGTAGAAGCTGGGCAGAATTGGGGCTAGAAAGCGAAGTCGCCCCACTCTCAAGTATTTGTTGTCCAAGAAGTTTTATCAGAACATAGACATCAATTATTATCTAAAATAATTTCAGAGAAAAAAACCTTGTCACACTGATTTGGGATTCAGTGTAAAGATTCTTCCCTCTTTAGGCATAAAGTATGAAAATTCTAGATTGATGAGGAACCAGGATTTTTTTTTTTTCAACCGTTTGGTCAATCTAGGTTTTTTCATTATTAGGGAAAATAGACATAAATCACACTACATTGCGTTTCTTATACTTTAAAGTTATATATTTTTAAAAACTGGCACAAAAGTACTGTCTTGGGAGAAGGCAAGAAAATAGATATTCATCAGCTGATAGCAATTGTAAATATTCATGAACTAGGGACCAGAATTCCTACTTCCTGAGCAGTGTATCCAGCCTGGAAGAAACTTCACTTTAGACTAACAGGGAGATCTTGCGGACTTTGATCATTTCACTTATACATAAAGTATGTCTGCTAGGTTTCTCTTCGTTCACTTCAGAGAAACTGGCATCTTTGATGACCATCATGTGATAGGGTCACCAATTATCCCTGGAGTCTGTACTTAGTCTTCTCTTATAGAATTTCATGATCCCTCCCTAAAACTGATAAGGCAACATCAGAGTAGAAAGGAGTGGTAAAGAGAGAAAACAAAAGAGAAGCAGACCATAAACCCAAATCAGCATTGTGACTGCTAAGATTTACTCCTTATAGATTAGTCAAGTTTAAATCAAACCTTAAAATTAAACCCTATTGCAAAACCTGTGTTAAGAAATACATTTAACAGAAAAGTTCTATTTTTGAGTGATAGAAAATGTAAAGCTATTAAAAATTAATAAAGCAAGGTGAATTCTACAATAAGGTTTTCATGTTCCACTTTTGAATTAAAGCCAACACACACATATTACCCTCCTAAAACTTCCTGCTTCTACTCTACTGGCTACCATTTTGTGAGTGCCAACTGTGGGTCAGACTCTGTTCTTTGTCTCATGCCAGAAAAGCCCCTGGGAGTTGTGGGTAGAGGCAGCTAGTCCCCCGGATTTAGACCCTAATCTCCTCTGGGTTGTGTTTAAAAGTGGTTTTGTTTTTGTTTTTGTTTTTTTGTATACTAAAACCAGACTAAATATTTCCCAGGAGAGTGAGACAATTCCCCAAATCTCTAACGAAACTCCACGTATAGAGAAAGATTACTGGTTTTCCTTCCAAAGCAAAGTTATAACACATCCCTTCACACAGTTAATTCTCTCTTCCTTCCATCTTCTCTCTCTTACTTCCTTGTTCAGTCAAAGGCTGCATATGTTTCAAAGGATGCATGACATAGTAGAACAGTATTTTCAGCTTGCAATTGTTTTCTAAGTGAAAATAATAATTTCATGAAATGTGTCTTGTTATGGTTATAAAACAATTTTTAGAGAAATGTATCATCCTCGGCAATTTCCAAACCTGTGGGTTGCTTTGCAAGCATTATATAAATCTGGGTAGTGGCCTTAATTTAGTACAGATCATTACCATACAAGTAGTGTATGACATAGTAGTTAGGACTCAAGATTCGGGTCCTTTTTTCTCTTTTACTTTGACAAGTTACTTGAGATACTTGTAACTCTGTTTTTTCATTTATAAAGTTGGGATAATAATTGCTCTTATTTCATAGCACTATTGGGAGAAATAGTGAAGCTTCTAACACAAGACTTCAATAAATGTTAGGTGTTTTAATCATTGGCATTAGTAAAGGAAAACAATTTTATTATATTTGTAAAGTCTATAAAAATTCCATATTTTCTGTCAGAATTTAGTGAAAAACAAGTTCCTTTTAAATTAGCCAATTAAATTAATTCTTTAAGTAAGGAAAGTCTTATCCTCATTTTTGATGCACACAATTTTAGTATCATATAACTAATCTTTAAAGTCTCTTTAAATGATGAAATAGAAAATCAACTTATTTGGATGTCATTACTTTTAAAAACAATCAAATGTCATGTAATTGCTTATCATTTTAAAGAAGTAGCATGCAGCTGGGTTAACTCAACTATATTATTTTTTTCAGGAAATATCTTTTATATTATACAAATAAATAGCTAAAAATAAACTATCAGATTCACTAAAGCTGTTTAACATAGCCATCGGTGGGCTTAAGTGTTAAAAATCTAATAGAATGTACACTTAATTTTTCAGGAAGAAAACAAACCAAAAAAAAAGCAGAGGCTACAGTTAAACAACAAAAAAAATGTTCTTCTCTAAAAACTAACAGAAAAATAAAACTACAAGTTTAAGATGGTCACTGACTGGCAGACCAGGTACATAAAACTTGCTAGGAAAAAAACAACATTAGTCATTGTTGTTTTATCACACAGTATTTTTTCTAATTTTTTTTTTTTTTGAGTCAGAGTCTCACTCTGTCACCCAGGCTGGAGTGCAATGGCTCGCTCACGGCCACCCCAGCATCGACCTGCTGGGCTCAGGTGATCCTTCCACTTCAGCCTTCCAAAAAGCCGGAACTACAGGTGTGCACTACCACTCCCGGCTAATTGTTTCATATAATGTAGAGATGCGATCTCGCCAAGTTGCCCAGACTGGTCTTGAACCCATAGGCTCCAGTAGTCCTCTCTCCTCGGCCTCCCAAAGTAATGGAATTACAGAATTGAGCCACCACGCCCAGCTACTAAGGCATTTTTAATAGCTTTTCCTATACTTTCCTGAATTAATTTCCCATTTCAAATTCAAAGAAATAAGATAAGGAAAAGAGAAATATTTCATATTTGGATATGGTGGTCTATCTTACATTTATATATGCTGTTGCAATTGTTGTTTTAAAATAAGTTCCAAGAGTAAAAAGAAATATTAAGCATAACATGGAACATGGCACTATTATGAGCAGGTGATTATTAATACTCCATTAAAAGAATGAAATTTCTGACACGGAAACGATAAAAGTGATATAAAAATAGATTTTTTTTCTGAAAATGCAAGATTTTTATTCATGTGCACATGTACATACTCACATGCATTAGTCTTTATATAAACTGTGACCTTCCATTTGTTAACAAGTAAAATATTGCTTTATATAAGACCAGGTCCTTTATTAATACACATACACACACACACACACACACACACACACACACATACACACACACACGACACACAGATATAAACATAACATTTGTATGAATTACAATCAGTTGATCAATACTGGTCCCATTTGGCTGAATGAGGTAGAAAATGACAACTTTCCTCAGCACTACAGGATTTCAATCACTACTTTCATCCCCATCCTCCACATGTACACAGACAATACAACCATATGAGACAGGACTGTGTAAAACAGTCCATTAAATATTATTTTATTAAGCCGGGCATGGTGGCTCACACCTATAGTTCCAGCTACTTGGAAGGCTGAGGCAGAAGGATCACTTAAACCCAGCAGGTCGAGGCTGTGGTGGCCGTGAATGTGCCACTGTCCTTCAGCCTGGATGACAGATTGAGACTTCAACTCAAAAAAAAAGAAAAATATATATATATTATTTTACCAGGCAAGAAATAAAAACAAAGAAAGGAAAAAAAAAAGAAATGTTTAAAATAAAAATTCTAAGAATGAAGTCTTAAGAATATTCTGAGGTGAACCATAAAGTAAAAGTGCCAGTGGTAAAAATGATTTCTTTAGTAAATTTGAATTATCATTAATTTAATGCAATACTTGCAAACAATACCATTTCATGATTATTACAAATATATGTTCTGAACATATGAAATCCTGATCAAGAGGGAACATACCCTCTTAAAAAGCTCAATTCTACAATAATGAGTGGTTAATAGGTTCTTAGAGAGGAAGAAGTCGTTGTACTACTGAATAGTAATGAAATCATGATTCAATGTGTTTCAGACGTTAGGAATGCTATTTGATAAATTTTTTTTTTTTTTTTTTTGAGTTGGAGTCTCACTCTGTCGCCCAGACTGGAGTGCAGTGGCCGCTCCCGGCCACCGCAGCCTCGACCTGCTGGTCTCTGGAGATCCTTCCGCCTCAGCCTTCCCAAGTAGCTACCAGGCACGTGCTACCAGCGCCCGGCTAATTTTTTGATTTATTGTAGAGATGAGGTCTCGCTTGCCCAGGCGGGTCTCGAACCCGCGGGCTCTGGCAATCCACACACCTCAGCCTCCCAAAGCGTGGGATTACAGGCTGAGCCACCGAGCCCGGCGATAAATTGATTTTTTAATTGTTACTGAATTGTTTTGATTTTCATTGTGTAAAAGACTATACTATAGGCAAAAAATGTATACCGTTCTTTGTCCCATGTCTGCTGAGGCTGAAAGATACAATCTGTTTCCACACACACACAAAAAAACCAGCCAATAAAACTCACAGGGTTTATCGGAAATTATTCAAGACCATAGTACCATCTCTATGTCATCAAATAAGATTAGTGTGTTACTAGCTATGGATTCTGCTATAGTTTTAAATTTTCAAACTACTTGTAAAACAAAACCAAGAGGCAGTTTGATTCTTTGGTATAGCAAGTAACAAATATCAAGAATTGTTTTATAGCATCTATCTGAATAAACATGATAAGATATAATATATTTAAGATATATACATATATAAGTTTAATATTTAGGGAAAGAAACTAAAAAAAAAACACACTTACAGAATCACATTTAGAAAAGAGAAAATGAAGATGCTGGACATGAAAAAAGTTAATAAATCTGAAAATGAAGTGGTTAAAAGAAATTCGATCCAGGAGTTTCCATCAAACAAAAAGATTGTCTCCTTAATGCCTAAAACAGCACCTAACACATAAAGACACTTGATACATATTTATTTAAAGAAAGATAAATAAATTCTGTGAACTTGAGTATATAGCACCAAATTGAGTCTAAAAGGTATATTTTTAATAGGTAAAATTTAAACATATATATCTTAATTTTATGAGCTATTTCTTTTAAAATAACATCCATTGCTTTATTTTCTGATTGCAAAAACAAAAAGATCATTGCAGAATATTTTAGAAATATCAAATATTAATAAGGAAATATAAATATAATATTGATAGAAAGCCAAACCACCAGCAAACATTCTCATATCTAAGGATATGTATTTATATTTATAAACTTTGAATCATACTGCATATCAATTTTATGTCTTATTTTTATAAATTTTCATTACATTGTAAGCACTTCCATGCCATTAAAACTTCTTTAAAATCATGAGTTTTAAGGGCTTCATATTGTTCCATAAAATGAATGTGCAATAATTGAATTATTATGCTATTGATGCACATTTGAATAATGTATAATATTAAAACGTTGAGGCAGAAAATTTTAAACAGCTTTATCCATAAAACTTTGATTAGTTCCTGAGGATACATTTTTATGTGGCAAATTGCTGTATCAAAAACATACATTTAGCATTTTTGATCCATGATATCACATTGTTTTCCTGATAACTTGTATTATAATTTCTCCCAGTAGTTATGAAAGTATTTATTTCATGATACCTAGAATCTAGAAATTTTAAGATCTCTGTTACAGATTAAAAGGTCAAAAATGATATAATTCATATTTTATTGCTGATAAGATTGAATATTTTTTGAATGTTTATCAACTATGTGTTTCTTTTATGTGAGCTATCTCGCATTAGAGGAGAAAAATTGTCTCTCACAACATTCATAAGCCTTCATGACCCTGGAGACCCTCTATATTTCCATGTCATAAATAGCATCATGGGTGTTCTATAACTTCTTCTATCAGAAACATCTTATGGAAACAACATGAAAGGTTTTGAATCTCAGGATTACTACATAAATATGGAGTAAGTAATGACCTACCTCAAAGATTTCACCCACAACACAGTTATTACAAAGTACATTGAGACTATAACTGACTAGGAATCAAGGCTAGTTCCTTACATATAATGAGTTTTGGATATGTCAACAACTCCAAAACCATTGTAACCTATAATAAACCTCTGGGGGTTGGTCTTATGGACACCCACATCTTTAAATTTAAAAAAAACACAGATACTCTGAATTACATGAAGTTTAGAAGTCCTAAACTATAGCAGGGTCAGATGTGGTAAGTAAATACTAGATTCAAGAATCTACAAAAGTATAGATAGTCTGTCAGTCATAAGTATAGTTACTGGAATTTCTTTATAATTATTCTGTTGTATTTAGTGATCTTGCACTTTGAGTTTACAGCGCTATCTCTTAGGTAGACATCCATGTATATTCTGCACACACGAGTCAGCTTCTTTGTATATACAGCATATATTTAACAATTATTCTTTCCTTCCAAGACACTCACAGTAATATTATACTTGAGTTCAGTGAGGTAACTGGTGGCCAGAAACCAAGTGGTCTTCTTCATACTCTACAAATGTCTATTTTATTGAGGAAAAAACAACTCTTCTATTAGGGTAATTTTTATCACCCTCTTATTTTTACATATGTTCTAATGACGCTAAGAAAATTAGTTTCAAAGAGGGAGCTATAGAAACTTAGAGATGACTCTGATCTCAAATATTCATTAAATATAACAAAGAAATCTGTGTCTAGATAATGACATTATTTTCACAAACCACCAAAATAATGTCTTAGAAAGCCAAAATCTTTCCTTTCCTTATCTCCAGGCAGTACTATTTTATTTTTTTTATTTTTTTGGTTTTTTTTTTTTTTTTGAGTTGGAGTCTCACTCTGTCACCCAGACTTGAGTGCAGTGGCCGCTCCCGGCCGCCGCAGCCTCGACCTGCTGGACTCCGGCGATCCTTCCACCTCAGCCTTCCAAGTAGCTGGAACTACAGGCGCGCGCTACCACGCCCGGCTAATTTTGTAATTTATTGTAGAGATGAGGTCTCGCTTGCCCAGGCGGGTCTCGAACCCACGGGCTCAGGCAATCCACTCACCTCAGCCTCCCAAGGCGCGGGATTACAGGCTGAGCCACCGAGCCCGGCAGGCAGTACTATTTTAAAAGGTAACAAATGGTTACTGAAGTGATATTTGAATTCTACTGGAAAAGAGACAGAATATAGATGGCAACCCCATTCTCTGTATTCTGTCCTCTTGAGAGTCCTTCCTTCTTCAAGATAATAGAGATAAGATCTCAAGAAGTTTCACTGTTCAAACAAGGAAATTCCTTCAACCAAGTGAAATAGGTATTATCTATTAATTATGCCAAGATTCTAGTTGTTTTCTTTCTGGTCTTTCTTCTTCCTTTCATGTAAATTTACTTGCATTTTCTGAGTATTTATGTTATGTGTCTCTTTCTGGCTTTTTCCCCTTTCCATAGTCTTAATGGGATTTTTTTTAAATCGATTTGGACTTTACATGGTGCTGCAAAGAGGCAGGATACTGAAGTTAAAAACAAATAAACAAACAAAAACACAAGTGTTAGAAACAGCATAAGACTGTGCTTAAACCCCAATTGTACTCCTTATTATTTGTGTGGCTTTGTGTCAGTTGTTTATCATCTTTAGACCTACAAAGCAAGAAATAAAATTTGCTCGTCTGCTGTAAGGATTACTTTATGGAAAGCACTTAATAGAGTGCCTACAAATAGTAAGTACGTTTACACTCAATAAATGGCAAATGCCATCATCATAACTGTGTTGGTAGGAACAGGTAAGGGTGTAAAACACTCCCACTTCATTGTGTTTGCAAGTAAGCTCTGGCAATAGTGCTTATCTAAGAGAATATATGCCATCAACACAATTTATTTTAATTACAAGAGACACTGTCATCTCTACACTATTTATAAAATCAGCACAGGTTTTTTTTCCTCAATATTTCTCATTTCTTGACCAAAATCAACTTTTTATCTACAAGGTTAGAACATATTCTTTTGTTTTAAAGCTCTCCTATGTACTTCACTATGTCTCATGTTACAGTCTTTGTTTCCAGAACTGAGAACCAAAAGCAAGTATTTTTTTCCTTGAAGCTATCATGTTTGACCATCTTCACAATGTTTTCAACTCTACGCTCCACTGAGTGTTTAAGCTTTGTTTAGTGTTACCGTTGCACACCTACTCCTTATCGTAGATTATCACCCTCTCAAATTCAACAATATACCATCAGTTTATTGTGGTTGTTCAGTTCTACCTGGATAAACAAAGATGTATTTTTCTCACAGGCTAAACTTTTCCCCTTTTTTTGTTATTCTGCTTCAGAGTTCAATTATTTCCTTAACTACATGACATGATCAGTCCAAAATTTCCCCTACTATATACAGTATCCTAGAATACATTTTTTTTTTCTAGAGATGGAACAAGGTCTTCATAGGTTCCCAGACTGGCCTCAAACTCTTGTAGTTAAGTGAACCTCTTGCCTCAGACTCCTGAGTGGCTAAAACTACAGGTACAAACCACTGTGCCCAGCAGAATACATTTCATTAACTTAAAAAAATTAATTATTTTCCTCTTATTTTTGGTCCATTTGCTTTCAAAGAATAGTTAAGTTTAGCATTAACAGGCCCATCCAGATTGTTTCATTACTTCTTTCAAGTGCTAAAAAATTAATTAATTTCATAAATTAATTGTTCTAAATAAGACAAACATTAAAAAATCGTAACATTAAAAGTTTTAGACAGATAATATTTGACATTTCTGTCAAACAAAATTTTTAAACATGTTTCATAGATATAAAAAGTAGGATAAATAAATATTGTAGAGATAAATGAGGACATTTCAGAAATGTCAATATTAAAAATTATGTCAATTGGAAGCAGTTTTGAATCATGTTTAAACAAATATGCTACAGCAGTAATATATTTGAGGATGATTAAGAACTTTTTTTAATCACTTCTCAACCTTTTGGCTAATATCAAGTGAAGAACTGTTCTTTTTTAAAAATTAGTCAAAGTAATTTCACATTCTGTTCATCTACCTTTTCATTGAAAATAATTACTTAAAATTCCTTTATAAACAAATGACAGAAAGGTCAATTTTCAATTGAAATGAAACAGTACTGAATAAAGATTATAGTGCATGAGCTTTGATAAAGTAAACTGACAATTAGCAGAAAATTTTATGATATTCACTGTACTAGGACTTTCCACATTTTTTGATATGGCACATTAATATTGCAATTAATTCTCGCTAATTTGTATTAACACATGAAAAGACAATCTGGACTAAATTGAAAACTAAAGTATCTTTAAGCTTGAAGGCATCAATTTTACAGGAAGTAAACTTTGGTAGCCACATTATTCTATATAGAAGTCTTTTAAACCTGCTCTTTGAAATTTGTTTTAGTAACATTCTTATTTATAATTAGCAGCATATAATTTGTGTCTTTCAAAGTGCTAAAACTTTCTTGTATAAGCTAAATAAATTTCAAAATAATTTTTTAGACACAAATTATTCTCCTACTTCTTTATTTTATATCAACTTCATCGAAATATAATTTTCAGAAAACAAAATGCAAGACTTAAAGTGTATGGGTTAACAGGCTGTGACAGCTGGATATACCAGTGTAACTACCAAACCAATCAAGAGACAGAAAATTTCTATCACTAAGAAAGTTGCCCTGTGACCCTCTGAGTCAATCTCCTCATCTCCCTACCAGACAACCATGAATCAAATCTGTCTCTATCACTATGGATTAAATTTGCCTGGTTTTGAACTTAATACAAATGAAATCATTTGGGTTTTGGGGTTTTTTCTTTCTTTTGCTCAACACAGGTTTAGACCCACTCCTGAGTCAGAGCTTATGATGACCTGGGCTGGAGAGTCAGTTGTTCCTTAGGGAAAAGTGATTAACATAAAGAACTCTATATTATCAGTTTTTTCATTTTAATTGCTGAGTAATACTCTTTTGTATATTTATATACAGCACATTTGTTTATGCATTCACCTGCTGATGGACACTTTATTTACCTTCTCAGCTTTTGACTACCATGAATTAAGCTGCCCTAAACATTTGTATACAAGTCTTTCAACAACATATATCTTTATTTCTCCCAGTTAAATATTTAGGATTGAAATTGCTAGCTTACCCGGTAGTGACACTTAATGTGTCACTTTTTGTTTTTGTTTTGTTTTAATCATTTTAGTGGGAATGAAGTGATATTCTCATTATGGTTTTAATTTGAATTTCCCTATTGACCGATGGTATTAAGCACTTTTTCATATACTTACCAACCATTTGTATATTTTTTTCTGAAGTGTCTGTTGAAACCTTTTCTCCTATTTAATTGGTTTGTTTTCCTTCATAGTGAATTTTAAATGTTCTTTTTCCTTTTTTTTTTTTTTTTAATAGAGGTCTCCCTTTGTCACCAGGGCTGGAGTACAGTGGTATATGATCATAGCTCACTGCTACCTTTAATTCCTGGGCTCAAGCTATCCTCCTGCCTCAGTCTCCTGAATAGCTGGGATTACAGGCATATAACACCATGCCCGGCTCCTAAGCATTCTTACTAATACTTTTTTTTTTAAGGAAAAGGTTATTCCAGTCCAGGTCAGCACAAGCTCTGAATCAAGAGTGGGTCTAAATCCTCAGATGCAATTCTGAAACATTAGGCCTTGAATCAAAGGTAGTACTTAATGAAGAGGTAGTTCTTGATGAAGATGAGATGACTAATCTGGTATTTTAGGCTCCATTAAGATTTGCCATTTTCTAGCTGACCCAAAGGATAATTTTTTTTTTTTTTTTTGAGTTGGAGTCTCACTCTGTTGCCTAGACTGGAGTGCAGTGGTTGCTCCTGGCCACCGCAGCCTCGACCTGCTGGGCTCTGGCGATCATTCCGCCTCAGCCTTCCAGTAGCTGGAACTACAGGCGCGCACTACCATGCCCGGCTGATTTTTTGATTTATTGTAGAGATGAGGTCTCACCAAGATGCCCAGGCGGGTCTCGAACCCGCAGGCTCAGGCAATCCACTCACCTCAGCCTCCCAAAGCATGGGATTACAGGCTGAGCCACTGAGCCTGGCTCCAAAGGATCATTTTTTTGTTCCATTTAAAATCAGCATTTCATCATCTAGAAAAGCCTGCTTCAGTCTAGGCAAACCATGATGTCATTCTGCAATTGATAGCTAGCACAAGAACTGATTTGTTCGCTAAGAGGGAACACTTACAAAATACACAGCTTTCATCTTTTCTAATAAAGGTATTCACATATAATTAGTAGTAATAAGTAGTACCAGTGAGTACTATGAACAATATACATACTGCTTTCCTCTGAAAGGCATCAAAATAGATGGCTAGCCATTGTAGAAAAGGATATACTTGACTTAGCTGTGATTTGATCGGATGTTCCTTATTCAGACTGGCTTCTGAATTAGCAGCTGATGGTATAAGCAAAAAGTAAGCTGGAAAGGTTTCCCTTTCTTGAGGATTTCTGGAAAAGCTTGTTGACTATTTGGCTGAGTACTGCAAAGATAAATCAGGAATTGGGAAGTGGTCTGTCTTTGACTCCTTTTGTGTTCTCCACATCTCTGGGTCTATGATTGTCAAGTACAGAGGGCTTGGTTTGGGGATTGTGTATAACTTTTCAGGATTAACGGTAGCATTGAGCTAGTTCATCCACAAGATTATCTGGTTTGCCATCAAACTTTCAGCCAAGATCTCCGTCTGTAGAGTGGACATAGTCTTTCTGCTCCCTATTCTGTTATTACCTCCATTTAGTAGTCCTCTCTATTTCTCTAAGTTAACATAGGATTTTTTTTACATCTTCAATCATTCAGTCAATACCTGCTCATAGGAATACATATAAAATTCATTTATTCTAAAACATAAAAAATGCCCAAAATTGCTTAATATGCTACCAAGGTTAAAAACCAAAAATATACTTGATTCTTTCCCACCCGCTCAACCCTCCATCATTTCCCTGTACATTGAACAAGTCAGTAAAGGTCCAATAATAGATCAGTTAACCCACAAAAGTTTGTTCAATACTTATCAATTTGGTGCTGGCATTATTGTGTGAACAAAACAAACCTTGCCCATGCCCTTATAAAACTCAGTCTAGTGGTAAAGACCTTAAAAATAATTTAAAATAAAGGATCAAATCATTATAAGTGTGTCTAATACTTCAAGATAAAAGACATAGTGTTGGAGAGCATATAAATGAAATGGCAGCACTAACTTAGAGGATCGTGGAAGGTGCATCTGTAAAGAAGTATTTTAGCTGAGACCTGAAGTTAAGGAATTAGTAAGGCAGAAAGAGTAAAGAGGAACATCTCAGACAGAGGAAAACATGTTCAAATATCCTCCAGGTTCTGGAATCCCCATGACCTCTTTCCATTCCCCTTACTACCACTTTTACTCCTGTCTCTATTACTTTCTCCGTAGATTACTACAATAGCCTTATTATCAGCCTGCCCTATAAAATGTTGAACTATCTCTTCATATAGCATTGTGTAATGACATCATCTC
This sequence comes from Tarsius wallacei, assembly GCA_963574415.1. Taxonomy (NCBI): domain Eukaryota; kingdom Metazoa; phylum Chordata; class Mammalia; order Primates; family Tarsiidae; genus Tarsius; species Tarsius wallacei. Next base: position 20,065 of record CAUYQG010196062.1, read on the forward strand.
TTTCTAAAAAATCTACAATGACTTTCCTAAAGAAAAATGACTTTCCAAGTTTCATATTTTTGGTGTGTTTCAATCTGAATCAAATGTAGTCATTTTTCATTATTTTCCTGCCACACTGATCTCTTCACTTTCTGCTCAATACAATTGTATTCTCTGAATTGAGTGCTTTTTTCTCATTCATTTCATCCAAGATAAGTCTTTAAATTTCATGGAAAAGATGACTTATTGGCAAAATGTATAAGAGATCACAAATGTCTTAGCAGAAACCATACACATGTTTTAGATTTTAAAGGTAGTGGTTGCTTTCCAAATGACGACTTTGATGGATTTATCATTTTGTTACTAAAATGAATCAAAGTGGAAATTTCTAATATGGAGAAGTTTATTGAACATTTCAAGTAAAATTCAATGTAATTTCTACATCCAAATGTTTCCAGGAGAATTAGTCAATGGTTGCTAGTCTCGTTGTCTAAAATAATGACCAGGCTGGGCATGGCGGCTCTCACACATGTAATCCCAGCATTTTGGGAGGACAAGGCAGGAGGACGGCTTGAGGCCAAGAGTTTGAGAGCAACCTGTGCAACATACCTAGACTCAGTCACTATAAATAAATAAATAAATAAATAAATAATTTAAAAAACCAAAATAAAATAATAACCTAATATGTCAATGGGAAAATACACGAAGGGTTTGCAAGAGCAAAATTTATTTAAAAGACCTATAATACATGTGATACATAAAGGTCTTCTAATATGATCCTGAGCCTAAGCTTAGCAATAAAATTTTAGAAACTATAGGAGTAGCCTCAGTTCAGAGCTCATAGAATGATTTCCTGTTGTTCATTGTCACATGCAGAATAGAAAGCCAGAAAAACTTCACCATTACTGTCTAAAGAATTTCCAAAAGTGCTCTAAATCAATAGAAATATGCAGAGGTTTATTTGTTTTAAATGCAGGAAAAAAATCCTCAAAATAGCTGTCTATCGCTGTTAGATAAAGGAGTCAATGTTTTGCCATAGCAAAAATGTTAAGGAAACAGAATTCTTCTTCTGAGTTGGTGGATAGTTGCTGTCCATAAATCCTCTATTTGCACTGAAGTTAAGCTATGTCACACTCTGTAGTCTCCTATATATCTGGATTACTTATGTTTAATTTGGAAATTGTACAAAATAGTTCATAAATTTAAGTATTCTTGCTTAATATTTATAGAACTGAAACATATTTTAGAAAAAAATGACACAAACTTTTATTCCTAAGTGTGGAGTAACCAAGGTTGTATATAGAAATCCATACTTTTCAATAACATCATGAGTGACATAAATGTGCACCTATGTGCATACATTAATGACATTTCTGAAAATACAATCCTGGAAATTTAAGAGAACAGGGAGTCGCTGTTCAACAGGTATAAAATTTCAGTTATGCAAGATGAATAAGCTCTAGAGATCCGCTTCACAACACCGTGCCTATAGTTAGCAATGCTATATTATGCACTTAAATTTGTTAAGGTTGTTAAGGAGTAGATCTTATGTTAAATGTTCTTACCACAATTTTTAAATTTGTAAAAAGAGAGCTGGTAAAAACTCCAACTAGAAAATAAAACTTTGCAATTCATATAATTTAAATGAATACATTTACTAAATCTGTCACACTATTTTATAAAGGGTTTTTATTTAATTAAAAGAAACGCAGCATGAAAGCAAGACTTGACATATGCAACAAACATGGCCCTAAAATTATTGTGTACTCTGAACTATTATTATGAACTATATTTTATGTGAAATGCACAAAGCCTATTATTTGAAGGAAGTCATTACTGAATCTTCCTGACAAGTGACAAGTTCCTTGTTAAATAATCACTCACTGCATACTTATTTCTCAAATGACTTTTAGAGTTGGGTCATTCTAAAGTAAAGTATATATATGTATTTGTTAAAATGGTATTCGATCAGGTTTTAATTTGTTTACAGCATTAGAAGCTTTTCTGCATTTATATTTCTCTTTATATCAAGAGAGTGAACAAAAAATTTGGGAATGTATTTGAGTTTCTAGCATAAGATTCTATATCACAGAAGCAAGAAAATTTAGGTCCAGAGTACAGATGTTAACCTATAAGTGTAGGCATTAAGTTGTCAGTCTCTATAACGACTCTGTCACACTCTGACCATGTGACCTGGTAGAGTTAGTTAACTATCCTATATCTCAGTTGCCACATTAGTAAAATGGGCAGTAAAAACAACATGTATAACATAGATGTTTGTGGGGATAAATAAAATAGTATAGGTAAAGTATAGAGGATACTGCTGGGCACAAGTGAGTGCCCAATAAATGTTAGCTATAATCCAATTTATTGTTATCCTCATAGAAATACAGATTTTCAAAATTTCCTCCTGTGAAAAGAAGGCCCACTGAAATGGCACTGTCATTTCCTGGATTTTGAAATAGTAAATTTAAAAAAAAAGACAATTTTTGATTTCTTTTTTGTTTTGCTTAACTTTTCTGAATCATTGATGGAAAAAACAAACATTAAAAAAAAAAGAAAACAATGTTATGCCTTGGCAGTGGAGATTTTTTTAAATTTTTTTCTCTAATGTGTGAAGAGACCTAAAATGTCCCTGGTAACCTGTAAAGCACCAACTATATTTCCTGGTTACTAACCAAATCTGTTAATACAGTATTTTATTTCTGAACCAAAAAGGCAGATACAAGTTATAGGTAAAGGTCAAGAGTTTTGACTAACTCATGATGGTGAATAACCAGTCTTTCCTTTACGCTCCCAACAAAATTGGTTACTAATGTAGATACCATTGTGCTTCTTGTCTGTTCTCCTAAGTCAGGTATACCACAAGGCAGCAAAGATACCGGTCGTAAGAAGCCAAGCACCAGGGTGAGGAAATGCTTACTGTCTGCTTACTCTGTTAGCAGCAAACTACATGGGGAAGTCATCTTCTGGCTCACCCGGAGGAAAGAACCCCAGCCACAGCTGTCACCAGGCTATTCTGTTTCCTAAGCAGAAATCAGAATTGAATGAGAACCAAAACTATAGAGACCTTCTTACCCACCTGTGACTAAATAAGCCAAATGAATAGCAAAGAGGCAGATGGCCCTGGTGTTAATGAGGTTTTTGCAAGCCCACAATTCTGTTGAAATGAAATTTCACCACCTCAGTGTTCAGTACAAAATTGTACTAACTGAATACTCCAACACTTTTCTCCAAAATGGGAACAATTAATCTCATGAAGCTTCATTATCAGAGGACAGCCTTCGAGTCCAAGAGTGTTTGAGCTAGTCTTGAATATTGTAATAGACTGGGTTTGCTATTACAATATTCTTTCTTCTCAGACATGGATTGCCTCAAGCATAGTTTTTCTAGCAGTTTATTCCTAATTCAATAGCCTGCCTATAGTTGTCTTAAAGCTGAATGATTACATTTGTAGGTGCTTTCTTTATACCTTCACCCATATGTCTAAGTATTGTTCTGATTAGACCTCCTGCTTGAAAACTTTGTCAATTCACTCAGGTATCAGTCACCCTGTATTCTGTGCTCTTCCTAGAATTTGAGTCCTTTAGAATTGCTACTAACCATATCAATTACTCTTCCTCATTTCCATTTCTATCTTTTTTGGCAGCTTGACCTCAATTTCTTTCTCCTCCTCCTCATTTTCAGCATATTTCTATTGCACTTCTGGCCAATTTCCATAGCATAACATTTTCTTCCTGCTGTAGCTAAATCTAAATCTGCAGCTGTTTTAATATGGCATCTGTGGTTAATTTTTGGTACAATATTGTGCATACTGAATGACAGTAATACCCAATGCTACTGCAATATTATGTAAGATTTCAAATGAATAGAACCTATTAACTTACCGTAAACCCATGCATTATGAATATGGCATGGCACATACCTGCACTATATAGTATGTGCATAGAGAAAACTGCAAGTGTCTTCAACTACTTAAGAAGTGAGGACCTTGCATCACCTTCCTGCTGCTACAGTGTTCTATAATTTTCCCACTTACTTGCTCCCAAAGTAGCATCAAAAGAACAAAGAGAAGATGAAATCCACATGAAGCTTCGAATGGTTGTCTATTTGGCTCAGCTATCTGTTCATTTTTCTAGGTTATGAGATTGCTTTTGGTGACATTTGACAATGTGAGAACACTTCCCTCTACCTTTAATGATGAGACAAGGGACTCCATACACATAATATTAGATATTTGAGAATTCAGTGAAAAGGAATAAGCCAACCAATATACTTCGGTAGACTAAAATCTTGAAATAAATACATTTGCATTCTGGCAGTTTAAACAGCAGAGTTATTTGGAAGAGTGGCACTGAAGAGAATGAGCCCCTTTAAGGGCAGCCAAGAGCTAGATTTTGCTAGTTAAGCATTTAAAGTGAAACAGAGGCCAATTGGAAGCATCATTTTGTACTGGCAAAAAAGCAGCACAGGCTTTGGAGTCAAACAGAATTAGTTTCAAATACCAGTCTTGCCCCTCAATATTTGAATGACTCAAGCAAGTTTCTTAACCTCTCTAAATCTGTTTTTTCACCTGTAACCAGGAATATTGCATCGCTTACATACTTCTTGAAAAGATGATTTGATCTTAAGCACCCAGGACCTTAGGACAATGTCTAGCTTATAGCAGTGACTTCAATTTTTAAAATGTGGCATACAAACATAATTATAGCAGGGGTTGGCAGGAAGATGTACAAACTGTTTTCTTAAGAATAAGAGAGAAGTTGCTGAAATTAAAGAAAGACAATTAAAATAGGAAAAAAGTGTTCACCTAGTGAGGTTATAAAAAATAGAATGAAAGAGATCAATGAATAGACAATGTCAGACGGCAAAAGGCAAGCTAGCTAAGGTAAGATAAGCTATGGCAGAAAATAAAAGGAGAGAGAAAAGAAAAAGTAGCAATTAGATTAAAATGCCAGAACAAAGGTGTAAATGGAGCCATGCCTTTCCAGTAGGATGTTATAAGAACATTAGAACATAAAAAAGAAGCTGAAGTCCTTCAACTGACCTGGGTGGGGATAAGGATAGAGAGAAAGCATAAGACCCCAGTGAGACAATGTAAGCTACATCTTAAACTGTCTGCAAAGGGCTTGAGCCTTCCAGCTTGACAGCGCTCTTGGCTCAGGCAGTGCTAAAGGAAGTACGCTAATGAGCAGAAGGGCACAGTGCTGAGAGCAGCGACTGCCGAGCTTACTGGTCAAGCAGGGATTTTTTCATTTCATAAATCAATTACAATGTGCTATATTGATTTCACAAAGTCAGCAGGACTTAAAAAGTTAATGAGCAAAATATTTTTTTATTATTTTTGAAAACACTGCAGTGTCTACAGCTTAGCACATTCGGCAGAAAGACAAATGGAGGCTTTGGCTGCCATAGATTTCATTCCATCCTAGCCTCCCCACATTCCTCATCTCAGCATCAGCAAAGACTCTGAAGCTGGCATAAGACCCTGGTGCATTATGCCAACAAAATCTCTCCCTGGTATCTGAAACAGGGGCAGCCACAACTAATGTGTCTGTGTTTAGGCGCTAGTGAGTTTTGTACGGGTGCCCAGGCATCTCCAGATGGAGCAAACAAGGAAAGAAATGAGAAACCCACCTGACCCACAATATAAAATGCAGCAGGACTGAATTTGTGATTGTGGTTTTTGATAAGTAGTTGCAGTACTCTTCTTTCAAATTATAGTAGCATCTAAACTGGAATTCTTATTGAACTATTTATTTTCGACAATATCGAAAATGAGAAAATTGCTAAAGGGTCTATTCTGCCAATCAACCCCTGCTTCAATGCCAAGAGCATTAGAAATACACCTCAGGTGGAAGGAGGCATAGATAGTTTAGACTTTTACCATAGTAAAAAGAAGTTATCCCATGCATACATACAGTTTCTAGGGGAAAATGCAGAGGGGCAGGGAGATAAATATATCCTGCTAGCATTTTACTGTTAAAATTTACTGCCTTTTAAAAAATATACTATTCTTGGATTGTAAAATACTGTTTAAAATAATAACTAATATTTGAGTACTTACTAGGTGCTAGACTTTTTACTAAGTCCTTTGCATGCAATGGTAGGCACTATGATTACCTCAATTTTATAATTCATGAAAACTGAGGCTTAGATAGGCTAAATTCTCCCTGAGTGCCACACAGTAAGTTGTAGTCTTAAATTCCATCTCTTTACACTTGAGCCTGTGTTCTCAAGCATTTATTCCATCGGCAAATATGTATTGAGCACCTAACACATGCCAGGCACTATTATAGGTCCTATCCACTACTGAAACCGTTTTTAAGATGAAGATAATGTATTTACCAGAAATGAAAATATTTTTGGAAGTAATGACATTCTTTTAGAATGTGATTTCACTTATTGTCAGAATAGGAAAACAAACATCCAGATGATAGTTGATCAACTTGCTAAAGGAAGACCAAGAGAATAGCAAATATTATTATGGATAAGAGAATATAACAAATTAGAGGGATGAATAAGAGGATAGGGGAATAGAAGTCTAAGGAGTTAATTTCTTCTTGCATGGAGGAGGCAGATAAAACTGACCAAATGTAAACACAAGAGAAAAGGGGATAACTAAAAGTAATACTAAGGAAATAAAACATGTGTTTCTTAGGAAGTCATTTTTGTCTTACAAACATAAGAAAGCAATGAAGATAGATTTGAAAAATTTTAAACTTCCATATAAACTTAATTCAAATTACTTCTCAATGAGTTGATTTTGTTTAATACTATTAGGACAAATAGTAAATATAGCCTGCAGATGTTTTACCCTATAAATTATTTACTTTGTATTTATTGTATACTTTTTCTTTTGTTATAATATTTAAATGCCTTAAGAAAATGTGCTACAAATAAAAATAAAAATGTAAATAATTTATTTTGGATAATTTTCCTTCTACTCCTCACAAAACTCACAAATAAGCAGAATTAGGTAAAGACACACCACACAAATACCATCTTTTACTGGTACATTTTTTCTTGCATTGTTTTTGTGATTGTTTTTTAAGCACATACAACAAGGACATTAACACAAGGTAGGAGATCTGGAATCTACATAGATGTCACCATTATTTCTTACAACTCCTCTCTCTTCTTCATTATACGTAAGCCAAATCTTTCAGTTATACAAACATACAGAGCTCATTACTGCATTAGTATTTTGTCTCAGATGTTTCCTTTGTCTAGAATGTTCTTCCCTAGAGTACTCCTCATGGCTGCCTACCATAGGACATATTATCTATGAATCACAGAGGTCTTTCCTAACCACCTTTACCAATCATGGGTGAGTAGAAAACAAATGATGCACTAAAATTGTTTGGTTAATAAAGAAACAGCTTATTATAGTAATATAACTATTATTTACTATCATAAAGGCTAAAGAAACATTTATGATGGCAGATATATGCAATATCCTGGTACTACAAGAATCAAGAAGTAGTGGTTACCACAGCTGAGAAGTTAAGAGGAGAAGCAGTTTCTACAGCTCAGAACATGAAAATATATGGAGACTGTTCCCAACAAAACATGGTCTTAGGTAGAAAAAAAAACTCACTGCCAATCAGTGGGAACCTGGGCAGTTAGAATCCAGGAGAATATGTACCCAGCTCTCACCATACCCTGGTTCTCATATCCTCTACCAACGGTTCCCATTGGTCAAATACAACCAAAAGCCAGCAGCAAGGCAACCCAATAACACAGTCCATAAAGGTCAGCCTTCTGAAGTATAAAGCAGAGTGGAAAAGGGCAAAGAGCAGATCAGAAAGGGCAAACAAAAATAATCAGTACACCACCCAATCTGATTATACCTAGTCTCTTTCTACCACATTATTTTAATTTTTTGCACTGAGCTTACAATTCTGATATTTTATTTTTAGTTTGTGTATTTGTTTCACTAACTGTAAATTCTAGATTCATCTGTCTTGTTCATCAATATGTCCCAGATTAAATCAGTGCTTGCCTACATTAGGCCCTAAATTATGATTTGTTGAATTGATTGGATTAGTGGGACTTCTGTGATAAAAGGTTACATTGAAAAACCTGGTCATTCATGAGGAAATACTCTGTACTTTGTAGGAAAATAATACAAAATGATATCTCATTTTAACTGACGAGAATTTTTGAATGAATCAGTCATAGTCAACTATAAGTTGTAAGCCAGCTTTTACAACTTTGTGACTATCAGGTTGATCACTTTGATTTACTATATCTACCAAGTGGAGACCATACTCCCTATTCAGAGATAACATGGCAGTTAAATGGCACATAATATTCATTTCCTCATCTATTAATCTATTCATTTAACAAATATTGATTGAATATCTACTATGGTATTATACTAGACAATTGGGATGCAGTATTGAGGCAAATAGTCAAAATTAATTGTCCTCATGAAGTTTGCATTTGAGGAAGGGGTCAGGGTCAGGTGGTCAGAATAGACTTCACTAATAAGCCATATAAGAGCAAAGATGTGAAAAAAGCAAGGAAACCAAGCAGATATCTAGAAGATGGTCTAGAAAGAAAAAAATACCAAGTGCAAAAGCTGGACCCATGGGATCCTTTTAGCATTTTAGAGGATAATCTGCAGCAAAGTGTGCAACTTGTGACCAGTAGACACAAGGAAGGATGAATTACAGAGGAGGAGTGTGTTTGAGGATTCAGCTTTTCCTCTGAGTTAGAACAGTAGCCATGATGTGACACATGACATGATCTGACTCACAGTTTAACAGAGGAAAAAAAGCAGGATTAAAGAGACGGTTATAAAAATATGATGATAATTTGATAAGCAATCAGAATCTGTGGTCTTATTTTTGAAAATAGAAGTGAAACAATTTCCTGATGCTAGAATGTGTGACTGAAGAATCAGAAAGGAGTCAAGGATGATGTTGAGGTTTTGGTCTGATTAATCAAGGATGCTTAGAAAGGCTTTGTTTGCTGTTTAATTTGTTTTCTCCTTGACTCTAAAAAAAAAGACATTCATCCAGTTATTAATTACTTCATTGGCATGAAAACTTATCCAGTTATTACTGCCTCCTTGCTATGAATCATTGAGGAATTGGCTACTCCTTAAGCTTTGTGAAGTTAACTTTGGAACACCATTTTTCCATTCAAAGACTTACAACTACACTTTAAACAAACAGTACTGAACATAAAGTAAGACAATGGCAAAATAAAAATTATGAAACTATTTCATTCTTATAAATTTGGCTCGTGATATCTAAATGTGGATAAATTTTACAAAGGTAATTTTTGATACAGAATTAAGATTTAAGCAGTGGCTTTATGATTTAATTTTGTGTACAACAAATTAAACTAATTCCTTTTTATGAAGAAGATTTTGAAAAAGCAGATTTTCATATTAATCAAATAGTCTTTTAAATAAACATTTCCATCATATCAAACATTGGTTAAAAATTATAAAGAAGTAGAATACAACCATGTGCAATTAGCATTGAAGCTTTATTTAACATAATTTAGTCCTTTGGTTCAACACTTCATTGTCCTCTAGGACAGTAGAACCAGTGAGGAAACACAGGCTTTGAAACAAAAACTAGATTCAAATTTCCAGTTCCTTTGTAACTTCCTGGCATCATAAACTTGGATCAGGTTCCCTAATCTTTTTACCCAAGTATCTTCATTTATTTTAAAATTATCCCCCAAATAATGCTACCTCATAGGGTCATTGAGAAGATTATATTGAAGTTTTTTGTTTGCTTGGATTATGTCATTTGGAATTTACTAATTTAACAGAGATGATTATGAGCCAATACATGATTTTCTAGCTACGGCATAGATATTCACTTGAAGTCTATATTGTCTATTGTCACTCTGCAAACTCAGTCATTCTTACTAAGTTGAAAAGCTGTGACCCCTCAGTATTATGTGTTTTTATTTTGTGGTCAGTGTGACAATTTTATTCTGATGGTAAATACATTTTTATACCAGCATGCAATGTTTCATAGAGTATGGTGAAGAAGCTGATATTTTTATTATGATTTGCTATGTTACATCAGTAATTCTGACTGCCAAAAACCAACAGTTCACGTTTAAAAACCTTCAAAACAGTCTGTAGTTTGATTAGGCCTCCTTTCAATGCTAGAAGCTAAAAGGAGGTCACAGTTAGGAAGAAAGGAGTGCAATTTTATTCCCACTTAAGCTGTTTTGCTAATAAAAAAACTTACGCTGAATAGATAATTATCAACCACTTTCCTGAAACTCTGCCCTCCTCCCTGCTTCTCCCCCATACACACACACACTTAAATGACAGCATGTTTTCCTCTTCATTCTACCACTCATTGCAGGCTCATCTTCCTCTTCATTTCCTTACATATCAAGGTGCTTCCTAAGCTTTGGCCCTCAGTTATTTCTTTTATCAGTCTCATTACCTCTCATGGCAATCAAAAGAATTTTATCCCTTCCCTGAATTTCCTGGACATTTTATCTGTTTCACTTTGATAGCTCTTGTCAAGCAGCTAGAAATGAAGAATCAGATAGAGATTTAGAGTAAAAACTCTTTGAAGTTTTTATGCTAGGATCTTTCCCCAACCCCAGATTTGGCCTAGCAGAGGCTCCTCCAAGTGTTCAACATTTAACTTTTGAATTAATCCACTGTTATTTCAGAACATAATATAATAGCTCTCACATTATTAATCTGCACCAACTTTTCCCTAAAAGTTTGCAGAAACAAGCATTATGGCAGAGGAAAATTCAATGAATGTGAAATATTGTTTCAGCAACTTGCTTCTTGAGTGTGTATTTTTTGTATAACAGAATTAGACAACTTGAATGGCTAAATTTACTTTTACTTCACTTGTAAAATAAAATGAGTGCTGCAAATGCCATACTATGGTTAGATTGTCATATATGTCTTGTAATGTAGAATTAGCCTGATACGTGCATGAACTGGTGACCATATTAGCTGAAAAACAAAAGGAGTAAAGAGATTTATATACATTTTGAAAGAGCCTTTTGTATGTAGGTGTGAATAGTTTACCTAACATAACAAAGATTTTACAGAATAAGGCTACTTATTTACATTCTAAAGGAGTTTACCTTTATATTGGTTTTCTGAGTGAATTTTCTTAGAATATTCATTTTCATGGCACAGAGGATTATCATATTTGGCTGCAGGTCTGAGCACATCCCTAAAATAGAGTACTTTTAGTACCCATTAGAATATAGATCTCAAAGAACAGAAATTACCCTATATACTTTTAATGGCAGTAGGACTTAATGCAGTGCCTGGTAATTAGTGCTCAATAAATATTTGTTGAACTGAATTTAAAAATTGATATAGTCATTTCAATACCTTAAGGTATATACACATTTTCAGCGTCACGTATATTATACAAAGAAAACACAACTATAAATGTTGCATAAAACAAATAGGAAGCTCATCTCAATGTGAGATGGATTGGGCAAGTCTTCATTTTCTTTATGAGTCTGTATTTCAATCTTGTCAGTAGATTTTGTTACGCTATTATCAGATTGCTTCCCTTGCTCAATTGAATGTGCTTCATGAACTAACTCAAGTTCTCTTCCATGGTAAAAATAAGGAAGCGGAGTCAATCTGTCCCATTGTCTCCCAGTATCCACCCAGCATTCTGTAGTGCTACAACCAGACAAGAGGACTCGGAAACTACAGCCCTGTCCTTAGAGGCTACCACAGTTCTTCTCTCCTATTCTGAAAAACCACATCCTTGTTTCCATTTAAGTAAGAAAACATCCCAAAAGCTCAACCCACCTATTATTTTAAGATTTCAGGATGTAAAAGATCAACCATAGAGTTGTTGAAAGTATTTTGTGTATGGAATGTATAATTACCACATTATTACAGAACTCCAGGGAATATTTTTACATGGGACATTCCTAGATTTTTTTAGACATAGATAGTTAGAGAATCATGGAAAGAACTAAATGGAACATTGTAACCAAAATCTGTCCTTTCACTAGCATTGTGAGCTCTTTATCATGCCAATTCCTGTAGAACAAGTATAGTCTCTAGTTAACTTGCCTTGATTGGTAGGGCAGTCAAAGTATCATTATGCCTATAAACACTTAACACTTTTTGGGTAATCAATTGGTATGTATGGAACATTTTAGTGATAAAAGCATCTGCTAATGATTCAAGATTTTTGCTAGTGGCACAAGTCCTTCAGGGAGAATCTTCAGAAAATAATCTCTGACCTTGAAGAATAAATATTCTAAAATATAATACAGGAGTTTTGTACATGAACAGCACTTTAGGATTTTTCCATTTTTTCAAATATCGAATGAAAAATGTTATCATGCCAAGTTTTCTAAACTTTCATCCTTCAAATTAGTATAATTTGAGGGAAGTTATTGGTATTTAAATGTATGCATATTATGTATCAAAATATATATATCTAAGGGCCAATGTCCAGAAATAATATTTTCTTTAAAAGGAATATTTTGTCAACATCAATGGACTATCTCAGAAAATATATTAACACTAAATAACAGATAACACCATCATATTTTATATCAATCTCCATTTATTTTGATTTTAAAGTAGTTTAAAAGCACTTATTAAATATTGTAAAATGACACTAACAAATAAGTATGAGGGAGGAACTCCTCAAAATCCAGAATTAGTTTTGGAGGACGGGCCCTTTGTAGTACTACCTTCCTCCACTAGGTAAGTGTTCTAGGAACCCATTGGCATCAATTACAACAGCTAGCATTGTTGTGAGAGGCTACCTTTGGCCTCAGTGAATTTTTTTGGAGATTCTTTCATCATGTTTGCACATTTCATAATGGGTGATTTATGAACATACCTGCCCACATTGCACTGAGCGTTCAGCAGTTTTTGACTCTAAAAATCATAACCCCCTAACCCCACTTTTAAACTGACTTGGAACTTCAACTGCATTCTCTCCAGCATCTTTTGGTGTCTCACTGTTATCTCAATCACGTAAGTTCAAAACTGAACTTTGCAACTCATCTCCACCATGAGCGCCTAGCCTGCTTAAGACATTCTGGCTAAACTGATCTTTTTACAGCAACTAGAACACTGAAGTTATTTTTCATCCTTTTTGCTGCTATAAACCGCTTTGCAGCAAACATTCTTGTATGTCTCCTTGGGTACTTCAACAATTAGGATATGGACTGCCTCAGTTTTACCAGATGTTGCCAATTGCTTTCCAAAGAACTACTATCAATTTATATTCCAACCAGCAGTGAATGAAAGTTTCCGTTTCTGTACCCCCTAGGCATTTCATATTGTCATGGTTTACTTTTTAACATCTAATGGCTGCAAGATGTCATCTTATTATTGATTTAACTTTCATTTCCCTAATTACTGGTGAAGCTAAGCATCTTGTAATATGTTTATTTGTCCTTTGCTTCTTCTCTTCTTTAAATTGCTTGTTCATATCCTTCACCTATTTTATATTAGGCTGTTTGTTTGAGCCACCACTGCTGCTAACTGTAGCTCCTTTTCCTCCTTCTCCTCATTCTTCTTATTCATTACTAGTAGTTCTTAATATTATCTGGATAAAATTTCTTCGTCCATTCCAGTTCTGTGCATTACAAATATCTTCTTCCAGTTTGTGACTTGTCTTCTCTTCGTCCATTCCAGTTCTGTGCATTACAAATATCTTCTTCCAGTTTGTGACTTGTCTTCTGCATTGCTCATGGCAACCTTTAATCATACAGAAATTTTTTTTTTTTAAGATGGGTACAATTCAGGGTTAGGTATGCAAATGTTGATTATGCAGGTACCCTTGTTGATGAGGTATATGTGTGCCCCTCCCTCCTCTATCAGTTTCCCTCAACTGCCAATCCCACCTCTCTCTCCCCTAGCAGTTTCCTACTACTGCCAATCCCTTTCTTATAGTATAATGATAATTGTTCAAGGTCTGATTATGAGTAAGAACATATGGTACTTTGTTCTTTGTTTCTGTGATAGATCACTGAGTATGATCAACTCTAAATCCAACCAAGTTGCTGTGAAGTCCATATGTTTGTCCTTCTTTATAGTCGACTGCATAATATTCCATTGTGTATATGTACCATATTTTTTTCATCCAATCCAGCTTCGATGGACAGCATGGTTGGTTCCATGGTCTTACTATTATGAAAAGAGCTGCAACAAACATGCCTGTGCAGGTATCTTTTTTGTAGAATGATTTGAGTTCCTCCGAGTATATTCCCAATAGGGGAATTGCTAGGTCATATGGAAGGTCAATTTCTAGTTCTTTCAGAAATCGCCACACTGTCTTCCAAAGAGGTTACAATAAATTTAAATTCTAATGTATTACATTTATCTGTCTTTTCATTTAACATTTAAAGCCCTGTTTGAAAAATTTTTACCCAGATTTATAGAAATATTTTCTTAATTTTTATCACAATTTTAATATTTTGTTGATTACATTTAAGTCTTTAATTGATCTGTTGTTTATATTTGTTCATAATGTAAAGCAGAAATCTAATTTTACTTTTTCCTTATGGATGCTTCTCATTTATTAATTAATCCACTCATCTCTCCTTCCCCCCAATTTTTAATGTCTAAGGCCTTTATGAGTAAACACTGCTTTAAGTCTCTCTAATTTCTTAAATTTGATCACACTGCTTCAATTATTATAGCTTTATAATAAGTGGTTATAGTGTTATTTAAGTTTTTACTGGTACAAAACAAAAACTTAGTGATTTTTTTTTCTAAAAAATCATTATTTTCCATGAGTTTTGGGGACAACCATAAAACTCTGTTTCTTATAGTATGTGCCCAGACACTGGGACAAGATGAAATACAAAGTAGCCTCATTCACATTGTTGACATTTGGAGCTGGTTGTCAGATAACAGCTCTGCTGGGGCTACCAACCAAAAGTCATTATTTTCCTCCATGTGGGTATCTCTCTGCAGCTATCTGGACTTTGTAGTGACAACAGATTGAATCCAAGAAGGAACAACCCAAAAAGCAAAGGCGAAATTTCAGGTCTCTTAAGGTCTAGCCACAGAAGTCACTCAAAGGCACCTCTGCTTTATTCTAGTGGTCAAAGTAGACTTAAAGGAAGGAAAAATAGACTGCACCTCTTGATGGGGGAGTGGCAATTCTACATTACTTTAAAAAAGCACCTGGGAAGGAAAATAGTGTTGTGGCTATAACAATTTATAGCATTCTGGCAGAACAAGTCTTACCTTTTAATTATGCTTTTCACCATTATTCTGGACTTCTTTTCTTCAAACTATGAATCTATAAATTTGGGGGTAAACTTGTCCATTTAAATTTTCTAATGAGATTTTGTGTTTTCAGATAGCATTCATTCAACAAATTTTTTTGTGTGCCTACTATGCCTTAGCACTACTAATGCATAGATGAACAAAACAAACAAAATCCCTATCTCTCACTGAGCCGATAATGTGACTAAACAGATTATGTGGATAAAACAGAAATGTTTATGACATTTAGTCTTCTATCAAATGAACATATTTTGTTTCTCAAATTTAGTTGTGTCTTTGTTTATGTCCTTCATTGAAGCTTTATAATTTATTCTAAAAAACTTGCAAGTACCTTTTTTTATATAATTTATTCTTAGACAATTTATTGTCTTGTTTCTCCTGCTATTTAGACTGAGATGTTCAGAGGCAAAAGTATTTACTGCTGTATGTCTTCTTATAGCACCAGGTTCATCGTCAGATACAATAATTTGTTAAACAGACTGAATGAATAAAAGCACAATTAAGTAAAAGTCCTAATTGTCCGTTTGTAAATCTTAACCATGTCAGGTCAAACTATCTTAACTAAGCTAAGCTCCTAGAAATAAGCAGCATTCATGTGTCAAGTGGATTGCCATCATCATATGCTTATGTAGAGCCTGCTATATAAAAGTCAGTCAGTAAGTAAAGGAAGGGCATATAAAGTTACTTCAAGGGTAAAAAAGAAAAAAAGAAAGAAGAAAGTAAAATGCTCTCAAACCTTTATATGAACATTTAAAGTAGTTTAAAATGTGTTTGCCTAGTCTTGGTTAATCACACCTTTAACTAATAACTTTGAAATTTGGTTCTAAATTAGGTATAGTGTGGAACAAATTAGCTTACTTAATAAAGGGGATAAAACCCAGTGTGAGTCTCTTTAAAAACAGAATAACAGTCCTATTTCCATAACCTCAGTTACCAAATATCTGCAATTCTTAATTTTGCAAGCATGCTGAACTTCAAAAAGTATGAAAAAAGCAGTTGAAGTAATGTTACGACACCAAAGGATACACAAGTAGTGTTAAGTACCAAGGAGACCTAAGATTTATATTTCAATGCTTCACTCAAGATGAGTAGATCTGACACAATGTGTCACTGTGCCACCAAAATTTTTGACAAAATAATAACTTACTGTCAAATAGAGTTTTTGAACATTTCAAGCTCTGGTACATATATTAGGAATAGCCTAATGACTCACCACATTCAGCACTATTTACATTATACAACCATTGGCCTTTGTATATCTGAGAATTATTGTGAAACAGTTATATAAAACACAAGTCCTTTGAGAAGCTCCAGACATTATATAAGTCATTTAAATTCTGCAGAATGTTGCAACAAGAAATATAAAACTAGTAAACCAGAGTGCAAAGAGTGAGAAACATGGGTTCAGCCAACATCACAACATGCTGCGAGGAGGAAATCTCCCTTAGGTCACTCTTTCTGCAACTTCTGTGCTGGTATTTGCCATGGTTCTTGACTTCTCATTCCAAGTGTATCTAGTTAACTCATAAATCTAGATCTCTAGCCCAATAACTTGAGCAACCAGATCCATGTTTCCTATTCCTCTGAGGTATAACTGCTTGAACGTCACAGAAACACTACATGTTCAGCAATCCCAACCCAAACTAATGATTTTCACCCCCAGCCCATCTTCTCCCTTTATTTTTCTGATCTCAGTGAATAGCATCACCATCTACCCTAGCTTCTATGAAAGGAACCTGGGTGTCATTGAAGACCCCCTTCTCTCTATTTCTCACATCGTATTGATTACCAAGACCTGGGGTAACACAAGATCTCATCCTTTAATGTTGCATAAACAAGTTTCCTCTTTTTCAGACCCACAGTCACAGCCTTGGTTCAAGTCCCTATAATTTCCTACAGGGAGAGGGTAGCAGTCACCCAGCTGGAACCCTTGCTTCTAGATGCACTTCTTTTAATCCATTCTCCACAAAATCACTGAATGATCCTTTCAAAATGCAAAGCAGGTCAAATAACCAACCTGTTTAATATCTTTCAAAGATTACCAACATTCTTGCAGTATAAAATTCAAATATTTAGATAACTAGCAGGATCTGTTATGAATTGGCTCTTACCTACATCTCTAGCCTATTCTTTAAGTCCTGTTTCTCTCTTCAATCTACCACCTTCTACTTAGACTCAGTGCTTCAAAGCTTTGCTCATTCTACACTTCCCCTTCTGCTTGAGAGATGCTCTCCCACCCTTTATCCTAACTAATTCCCACTCGCTCTTAAAGTCCAATGCAAGCATTGTCTCTACAAAACTTGTTGAAATCCACATGTGGAATTATACACTCCCAACATTGTACCGTAAATATGATAAAAACTAATATTCATGGGGTACTTACAATGTGCTAGATATTGTGTTCAGTGATTTCTTACATTATTTCATCATTGTATCCTATAAGTATATAAATTATTTTTATATTACCTTACTACTATAGTCTACACATGTACTTGTAAGTGAATCTGGAATGCTTTTTTATCTACTTATTGTGATATGTTTTTAATTTTCTCCTACTAGCCTGAAAATTACTTAGGGCCGAACTCTGTTTTACTTTCTATTGCCTAACACACCTCATTGCACAAGTAGGTCTCAAAGCTCTGTTGATAAATGAAGTGTAATGGTTTCAAGGAGACTGATATTATACAATTAGAGCCAGTATCAAATGCATTAAAATAATTTTTAAATGAATCTGGGATCAAAGCAATTATCTACCTAACTTAGTTGACCAACAAAGGAAAAAGAGCAAGAGTGCCATTAATGATAACAGTCTTAAAGATAAACTAATTTAATAATGCATGTTTGTATCATTCACTTATGCATTTATCTGAGTTAATTAGAACTTATGCAGATTTTCTGTTTGCTCATCTTATTTAAAAAAAAAACAATTTCTAAGGGCACATTTGATAATTCCGTCTAAAGTAGCATTTGAAAATTTTACCCTAAAATTACATTGTTAAACACAGTAATTCTAAACAATTCCATATGGGCTAACACCTGTAAATGTTAGTGTGATTCCGTTTTGTATAACTGACTTGTGACACTGAATCAAGAGATTTAACATCTTTAATTAAATACAAAAGACAAATCAAGAAGAAGCCAGACATGTTTTATGGAAAGAAGTTATAGATATGTTGATATTTATACCAACAAGCAGTCATACAGCTTCTTAAAACTTTTACATGTGGTGGAAAGTTAAGAGTAAAAGATTTGCACATCAAATAGCTTCTTCATCCTTGCTTAGTGTCAAATGTTTGGTGAAACAACACTTTGTCTTATTTCGGTATCTTAGAGTTCTAATTTTCCATGGCTGTGACTGACATGCCATATTCCATTCATAGGCTGAGGTTGTGTGAAAATGAGTATTACCTAGGTACAATCTGAGCAGGAGTTACTTGTTTATTACCAAATAACCAAATATATTTTTAATTGTAAAAATTGATATACTTTAATTAAATTATTTCAACTGGATTTTATTGTAAAACTAACACTTTAAGCATGATATGTTATCTCAGCAACTAACAGAATAATAAAAGCATATCTAGAACATTTTCAACCAAATAGTTGTCCATTCATAAGTGCTGGTAAAACCTTTAGATGCCTGCCATTTAAGTAGTAGATTTCTTAATATTTATACAATTAAGTAATTCTATACATTTCACTAAATCTGGGGTTTGGGGTATTCTCTTTTTATTAGAAAACCATTTCTCTATTTTTTCTCCTTCCTGAAAATTTGCCATCTAAATACCTCATTAAATAATCTTATACCTCATTCCATCACAATAATCTAAAAGAGAAATCCTCCCCATGCAGTCATCAAATTTACTTCTATTTCCTATTTTCTTCATAGTTAGTGGCTCAACTATGCACAAAATCACCCAAGCCAGAAACCTGCAGTCATCCACTCCACTCTATCTCCACACCCATAATTGGTGATTAAGACCTATCGATTCTTCCTCCTGAATATAGTGCAAATCTATTTGTTCCTCTTTAAGTTCACTACCACTGCTTTATAATTTATCACCTGGATTATTACAGTGATTTTCTAATTGGCTTCTCTGCCTGCTAGCCTCAGCTCCATTCCCTCATTTCTTCACACTACCCCATCCCAGTTCATTTTTCTATAACAATTGTAATTATATTTCTAAAATGAAATGGCTGATGGCATTCACCTACATAAATCTTTCACTATCAAAATTAACCATAGGATGCAAGCTAAATTCTAGCATGGCATATTAGCATGGCCGTCAGATAGCGTTACCAGACTTATGTTTCACCTATCTTCCCACATACTTCCATGCTGCAATTCTCTTACTATAGGTAGAAATAAGTAAGTTTGTACACACCATTGTTTTGTCTTAGTGTTTGTTGCAAGAAAAAGAAAATTTAAAAGACTTTTTAAATTATTATTATTATTTTATAGATGGGGTCTCCCTCTGTAACCCAGGCTAGAGGGCAATGCACTGACATGGTAATAGTTCACTGCCCTTGAATTCCTGGACTCAAGTGATCCTCCCTACCAAGGCTTTCAAGTAACTAGGACATCAGGTGTGCACCACCACACCTTGCTAATTTTTTTTTTTTTTTTTTTGTAGAAACTAGGTCTTACTATATGGTCTAGGCTAGTCTGAAACTCCTGGCCTCAAGCATTCCTCCCATCTTAGCCTCCGAAAGTGTTGAGATTACAGGCATGAGCCACTATGCCTGACCAACAGGAGAGTATTTTTGAAAAGCAAAAGGGAGGCCCAAACTTTACCTGTAGGATGACCACTTGTATACTTAATCCTGAATTGTAATCCACATTTTTAAAATTAAAAAGCTTTAAAAAATTAAAAAACAAAAAAGGAAAGCATAGAAAGCAAACTTAATGTAAATATATAGCACAAATAAAATGCAGATATAAATCAAGATATATCAATAATCAGGATAAATGCAAAAAACTAAATTTGTCAGTTAAAGGATAGAAATTATGAATTGAATTTTCATGCTTTTTGTAAGACACACAATTAAAATACAATGACACAAAAAAGTTTAAAGCAAAAAGATGAAAAAAGATAATGAACAAAAGAAAATGAGACACCCATATAAAGGCCAAAAAGGCACACCGGAATAGAAAAGTTTCTACTAAACAGTAAAAAACATAAAATACAAAACAATTAAAAAAAAGATTCCAAACCCATCAACAATAGTAGGAGATTTTAATATACTTCTGTTGTAATTGACAAAATGTAGGGCAAAAGTTAATAAAATTGCAGCACTATAGAAATACAGAAAATTCTAAGATTTAGGTATTAAAGATATTTACACTACTTTTAATTAATCATCTTCAATTGATGGTTTGCATCCAAATATTTCATTCATTAATAATTCAAGAATAAAAATATGATTTTA
Source organism: Tarsius wallacei (assembly GCA_963574415.1). Taxonomy (NCBI): domain Eukaryota; kingdom Metazoa; phylum Chordata; class Mammalia; order Primates; family Tarsiidae; genus Tarsius; species Tarsius wallacei. Next base: position 40,721 of record CAUYQG010196062.1, read on the forward strand.
TGCTTTGAAATTGATCAGTTAAAAGATCTGTAATTGAACTACAATGTAGATTGAGTATTTAAAGGGGGCACTGCTAAATGAACACAGAAATCTGAAATTCTGGCTAATATTTCTAAAAGAAGAGTTAGGACTCCCGAAAAATAATATATAATCAATGTATTTGGATAGATAAATATCCAATAATTAAATTAATATCTTCAGTTTGCATCAACTTTATAGAAAAGTGGGGTGTTGTTGGCTAATACGGATCAGAATATGATTAGGCAATAAAATACATTTAGCTAGCTTCAGTCCTGTTGCCTCTCTTATCTGACTATACAGGGGATCACACAGCAAACATCCATTTTAGGATTCAGATTAAATGCCAACCTATAAATAGTACTTCTAGAAACATAAAAACTAGATCTGGGTTAGTTTAGGATGAAATGGGCCTTAACATAGATAGAAAGTAGAAATGAATAATGTATATTTCATGAGTCTTTATGCAAAGATACTGGCAATTTCACTGTATTTTATCATTTTAACTTAGTTGAATTTCAAATCACTGACAAAGAGATTACTTGACCATAATTTTTTTCAGATTTGTATACTATTCTAGTTTTATTTTCCTAAAATAATTATCTAGTAACAGAAACCTATTGAAAAATGGTAATTAAAAGGCATAAAGGTCATCTGATTTGTTGTGTTGACCTTAGATCAGTGACTAGATTTTACCAGTCACTGCTCTGTCAGCTTTAATCCAACACATACATTGATCTTACTAACACTTCAATTTGGAAGATAGGTGTTTTTCACAATTAAAACTACTGAAGCTTTAATACTCATGGAAATATCATAATAGCATTTTTCTACATTCCTAACAGTCCTGGAAAGCTCTATTTTAGAAATATATGCAGATGACTTTAGTTGTTTTACTTAGGATGGCTAAGATTGTTACTCATATATGATCTCAAGAGAAACATTTACAAGAATTTAAACTACTAAGTGCTGCAGAAGCAAAACCATTTGGAACAGATTTCCAAAACCCTCTTACATGAATAATTGTGAACATCTGAAGTAGGAAAGGGCTTGTCTTGCTCTTGCTGACCAAATGGACAGGACAATTGATGAGGAGAGCTGATGGAGGATTGGTACAAGAAGGTTAACTGCAGGAGAAATGAGGATGACTTGCTCATTGTGATGATGCTGACTGCTACCTAGTTAGTTCTATGAAAGACAATGCCTACTTACACAGAATCTTTCACTTAATTGAGTTTAAGGTCAGTTCAGTAGCCACAGAATTATCATGAGCTAAAAAATGAATGTTAAATATTTCCTCCTCTACCCTCAACATTTATTTTTTTTAAAAACATGAACTTATATAATATACCCAAGAAATAGGAAACAAGTCGGCAGCCTCCTATTACGTTCCTCTTTCCATTAAATTAAACTGAATTAGATGTGTGGATTCAATAGAAGCAATCTTGATGTAAAGTCAATTAGCATGAATACAAGTCCTCCCCCAACCCCCATTTGACAATTACAATAATTCTGTGAGGAATGCTTTATGAAGAGTAGAGAAGAATGCCAGTGCAATTCTGTTAAAGCTAAGGCAATCTGAGAATTTAATTTTGGTATGTCTAGCCAAAGTCAATTACTCATGCACAACAGGCTGGAAAGTAACCAAGGGCTGACACAGCAGCTTTCAAACTCTTCCGTTGAATTAAAAAAATAAAATGAGAAAGTGTGGAGACAAGGTAGGAAAGAACAGTCCAAGAAAAGGGCATACATTAAATAAATTAATAGCTTAAAAGTGAAATCATGAGATCCAAGCTGTGAGTTCACTTCAAGAATGCTAGGTAATTATGAAAACTTACCTAAAAACAAAAGAAGGTGGAACAGGAGCTGAAGACAGAGGTAGAGGGACACAGGAGGATGGGAAAATGGGAAGGGGAGCTATAGCCGTGTGAATAATTTAGAGGAATCTAGAGTTTCACCAGTTTGAAGTAAAACTTTCTCATTAACAAAAAACCTTCTAATTCACAATTACCCATCTAGAATTACAAACAGATAAATTTAGTAAATTATTGATACACAAAATGAGTAATTTTACAAAGGAAGTTATCACAGAATTCCTTTAGTGGCACCCATTTGCATTTATAATTCAATTTACAAAAACATGATTTATATCTACCCTTTCAGGAACACATACAGTATATAAGCAGGTACACAAATATTATTTTAAAGCACATGAAAAACAAGAGTCCCATAAGAGAAGAAACCCACCAATTTCCTGGTTGTATCTCTTGCTTTTCCTTATTCTTGACCCTGTCGTCATCACTGAGGAGCTTAGGAAACTTGCTCATTCCCATAAATACATAACCAGGCATTTCTCCTTCAATCAGGGCTTCACCTTGGCTGGGATACAGAAACAAAGGAAGCCAAGGGTGCAAAAATGGGTGTTAATCTTAGAGTCTGAAGACCTAGGTTCTGAGGAGGCTACTACCTAGTTGACTGGCCATACTCAAGTATCATCAACTTCTAGGAACTTAGTTTCATCATCTAAAAAATGAGAAGACTGGATTACATGATTTCTAAGCTCTCTGATGGCTTGAAATTGAGTCGATCCATTAATTTCTCCTCTGAATTTTTCTCATATTTCCTTTAACACGGTTGAATAGAAAGTTTTTGCAAAACAATAAGTAATTCCTTCTTATCTTCAACTCTACTTATATAATATATCAAAATTCCCTAGCCTTTGCCAAAGACCTCAGTGGACAAAAAACTTCAAATAAATACTAACTCTCAGAGAAATACAGGTAATCTAAGGTCATTGTTTACATTCTTTGTTGAGAGAAAGGTTTTTATAAAAGTGAGAACTGTTTTTAATGCTTAGCTCAAATAATGATAGGAAAAGTAAGCCTTTCTACGAGGTTAAGTCCAAATCCAAGCCATAGATAAAAGCTGCTTTAATTTGTATGTTTATGGTTGAGGAACAGAACAGAAAGAAAAAAATACTCCTTTGAAAGTATTTACTTACGACAGTCTAATATTGCATCTTTGACAAAATGGACAACGGTAAATTATCTTGGAGTTGTGTTTAATGGCTCTAATGGTTAGTTCAGCACCGAGCCATTTATTTCAGGATACCTACTTGTTTGTAAAAATTGCTTCTAAAAATTAAGCTCAACCTGTAACTCCAGCACTTTGGAAGGCCAAGGTGAGAAGATTGCCTGAGCCCGGAGATTTGAGACTAGCCTAGGCAATTTGGTGAGACCTTGTCTCTACAAGAAATCACAAAAACTAGCCGGGCATGATAACGTGCTACTGTAGTTCCAGCTACTTGGAAGGCTGAGGCGGAAGGATAGCCTAAGCCCAGCAGGTCGAAGCTGTGGTGAGCTGTGAGCATGTTACTGCACGCTAGCCTGGGCTACAAGAGTGAGACTCCAACTCAAAAAAAAAAAAAAAATCAAGCTAACATGGTACTAACTTATCATGTAGAAATTTTGTTTTGAATTCCAGAGTCACTGGCCATATTTCATACATAATTGCTGTGTAAAATAAATATCTTTAGTTTGTATTTAGCATGTATTTGATTACAAATGTCTTCATATAAACAAAAACACTTTTTAAAACACACTGAGTAGACTAGGAAAGGATAAAAACTTAATATAATTATTCTTCTAAACGTGGGAAGGTTCAAGTTTCCATCACCTAGAACATACTCTTCATAAGACTTGTGGCTACTGAATAAAATACATTCATCAGATACAGTATTGTTTCCATGGTAATTATGATACTGTTTATAATAGTTCTGTCTATAGGCCACTAACATATGCAGTCTTTTAGCTGCAATACTCAAACATAATTACAATGCCCCTTTCAATCGAAATATTTTATGCATTCTGCCACAGTGACTTCATTCCTCAATAAGATGCTTGCTGAATCAGGCTTCCTCGATTATTCAGCAACTATGCCTGTGCTTATGACTAATCTGAATTAAAGTTTGGAAATAAACAAAGTTAGTGTTTATGTTTTCCTGTCCCTTTTCACCATTCTACTCCTTCCATTGATGTCTTCTCTATTAACCCTAATACTGGGTAACCTTGAACTACTCCTGGCATAAAGACATCCTCATATACTGTACAAAGTCTTTAAGCCCTACACCTTATTTCCCGGTATGTGCCAAGTACACCAGACTTATAAGATACTTCTCAGAGTGTGAAGTGGTTCCAAGATCCAATACTTCAGGGAAACTTTGCATATTATGTCCCAATCCTGAGAATTTTTACAATCAATTCTCCTATTAAAGGCTCTTAGAAGCCCTTAAGTATAGAAATATTTCATCTATATTTAACCCATGTGAATCCAAAATTTATTTAACTAAAGAGTCTATTTCATATTATATTTTAAAAATAAATTCTATTAGTATATCTGATAATTAGTGGCAAACATTAGGCACAACTTTGCCCTCATATAGAATTTAACCACTCAGGACCTAGTCCCCTAGAGACTAGTTAGATTCTGGCTATCTAACTGAAGAAATCAACAAGATGAGAGGTTAATGTTTTAAAATAGATTCATGTGTTACCTTTATCAAGAGGTGGTTGATTTTAGCATACATTTGCAATGCATCAGCTAAGTGTAGAATAAAATAGAAATTTTAACTGAAGTTGTGAGATTGTACCTTGCACATGTATCTTACTACATGTTTGAGTATTATATCAGTTCAGGAATTTCTATACTCACAGGACTAATAGTCTGAAGCAACAATAACAAGTATTGAGTGAAAGTAATATTTGTAGACACATTGAAATAATTTTTCTCACCTAACATAAATGAACTTTCTGTCTTTTAATATATACATTTTTATTTTATTTATTTATTATATTTTATTTTAAAGATGTGGGGTATAATTTAGGATTATGTATACAATTGGACATCATACAGGTAAAGTTTGGGGCTCCCTTTGGTACCCACTTTTCCTGGTTTGAGATCAGGTACTCTAATTGATGTTGTGTTCCCCGCCCCCCCCAACCCCAGCAGTATCCCTCTACTGGCAATCCCTTTCTTATAGTATTATGGTAATTGTTCAGGGTCTGCTTATGAGTGAGAACATATGGTACTGTTCTTTGTTTCTGTGATAGATAACAGAGTATTATAGACTCTAACTCCATCCAAGTTGCTATGAAGTCCTTATGTTTTTCCTTCTTTATGCCTGTGTAATATTCTATTGTATATATGTACCACTTTTTTTTATCTAGTCCAGTTTTGATGGGCAGCACGGTTGTTATTGTGAATATTGATGAAGTAAATGTGTGTGCAGGTATCTTTTGTAGAATGATTTGAGTTCCTCCGGATATATTCCCAGTAGGAGGATTGCTGGGTCATATGGAAGGTCAATTTCTAGTTCTTTTAGAAATTGCCACACTGTTTTCCACAGAGGTTGAACTAGTTTGCATTCCCACCAGCATTGCAGAAGTGTTCTCTTTTCTCCACATCCTTACCAGCATCTGTTGTTTTATTAATGATGGACATTCTTACTGGTGTTAGGTGGTATCTCAATGTGGTTTTGATTTGTATTTCTCTGATGATTAGTGAGGCTGAGCACCTTTTCATGTGTCTGTTAGTTGCCTGTATATTGTCTTTTGAGAAATGTCTATTCATGTCTTTTGCCCACTTTTTAATGGGGCTGATTGTTTTTTTCCTTTCTGCATGTTTGAGTTCCTTTTAGATCCTGGATGTTAAGCCTTTGTCAGGTATACTGTTGGCAAATATTTTTTCCCATTCTGTGGGCTGTCTCTTGCTATTTTGGTGGTTTCTTTTGCTTTGCAGAAGCTTTTCAGTTTAATGAGGTCCCATTTGTCTATCTTATCTCTTATGGCATGGACATCTGGGGTTTTGATCAGAAATTGGTTGCCTACTCCAATTTCTGTAAGGGTATCTTCTGCATTTTCTAAGATTCTTATAATTTGAGGTTTTTTTGTTTAGGTCTTTGATCCATTTAGAGTTGAGTTTTGTGTATAGTGATAGGTAGGGGGTACTGTTTCAATCTTCTCCATATGGTCAGTCAGTTTTCCTAGCTCCACTTACTGAATAGGTTCTCCTCTCCCCAGTGGTTATTGATGGAGGCTTTGTCGAAGATGACTTGGGTCAGAAATTGAGGTTTTGCTTCTGGAATCTCTATCCTGTTCCATTGGTCCATATGCCTGTTCTTGTACCAATTCCAGGCTGTTTTGATTACTGTAGCCTTATAGTAAAGTTTAAAGTCTGGAACTGTGATACCTCTTACTTTGTTCTTTTGCTAAGGATTGTTTTGGCTATTCATGGTCATTTATGTTTCCATATGAATTTCTGTATTGTCATTTCCAGGTCTGAAAATAATGATGTTGCTAATTTAATGGGAATGATGTTGCTAATTTAATGGGAATTGCGATGAATATGCAGATTGCCTTCAGTGAGACAGACATCTTAACAATGTTGATTCTTCCTATACATGAGCATGGAATGTTTTTCCATTTGTTTGTGTCTTCTTGGATTTCTTTGAACAGTGAGTTGCAGTTTTCATTGTAAAGGTCTTTCACTTCTCTGGCTAGGAAGTTGCTGAGGTATTTCATTTTTTTGTGGCTATTGTGAATGGTATTGTGCTTTTAATTTGGTTCTCTGCCTGCTGGTATATAAGAATGTGACTGTGTTTTGCACATTTATTTTGTACCCTGAGACCTTGCCAAAGTCCTTTATCAGTGCAAGGAGTTTTTTGACAGATTCTCTTGAATTTTTGAGGTATAGGATCATAACATATACATTTTTAAAAAGCTACTTGTCAAGATCTTGCTGTCAAGTCATGGCTGTGTCTCAACCATGTGTTTTACCTGCTACCAATATTAGATTGAATGGGTCACT
>CAUYQG010196065.1:0-17487 GCA_963574415.1 Tarsius wallacei
CACACCCGGCTAATTTTTTTTTATTTATTGTAGAGATGAGGTCTCGCCAAGTTGCCCAGGCAGGTCTCGAACCCGCGGGCTCAGGCAATCCACTCACCTCAGCCTCCCAAAGCGCAGGATTACAGGCTGAGCCACCGAGCCTGGCCTAGTAGTTCTAGCTATTTAGAAGGCTAAGGCGGAAGGATCACTGGAGCCCAACAGGTTGACGCTGGGACGGCCGTGAGCATGCCACTGTACTCCAGACTGGGTAACAGAGACTCCAAATCAAAAAAACAAAAAACAGAAACAAAATAAAACAAAAAGAACCCGATGAGTTGTATAGTGTTAAATAAGAAATCATAAAGGAAATTAGCAAATATGTAGAACTGAGTGATAATGAAAACACAACATTTGTGACACACAGCTAAATTTGAAAATAAAATTTGTGAAACACAGCTAAAATAGTTCTCAGAGGGAAATTTATTTCTTCCATAGCATTTATCAGGAAATGGAAAAGGTTAAAAATAAATAGGATGGTATTGAACTCAGTAAGTTTTTTTGTTTTTGTTGTTGCTGTTGTTATTTTTGAATTGGAGTCTTACTCTATCGCCCAGGCTGGAGTGCAGTGGCGCACTCATGACCACCCCACCTGTTAGGCTCCCGTGATCCTTCCACCTTAGCCTTCCAAGCAGCCGGAACTACAGGTGCACGCTACCACACCTGGCTTATTTTTTTATTTATTGTAGAGATGAGGTCTTGCCAAGTTGCCTGGGCTGGTCTCAAACCCATGGGCTCAGGCAATCCTCTCACCTCCGTCTCCCAAAGTGCTGAGATTACAGGTGTGAGCCACTGCACCCGGCTAGGAGAAAATATTTTTTAAGAAATCAGTGTGAAAGATTTGGAGAACAACGTAAGGAATACAAAGCTGGGATGCAGTGGTGACAAAGTTGGGAACAAAAACCAAGATGAGCCTGGCACCCGAGGTCCTTTCACTCCTGGGTGCATTAGCCAATTTCAGAGAGACAGGTGAGAGGCTGAGCAGTACTTCTGGAAGCTTCAGAAGGCCAAGGTGACAGGGATCAGATCCAGACCCACCAGGTGGAGAGGACCCCATGTACTAGGGCTAGGACCTAAAAAGCTGTACCTAGAGAGAAAGGGAGAAACTGAGTAGGCAGTTCAGCTTCTAATCATTTCAGTCTCTGCCATCAAGCCAAGGTGATCATACAATGCTAGAGTTCCTGGCAGAAGCAACATAAATCCTCCCTAGAGAAAGTTCTGAGCTCCGAATTTCTATTATCAACCTTGCAAATGCAATGTTAGGCACACAATCCAAAATTTTCAGGAACACTAGGAGACTAGACAATAAGAACAGAAAACAGCAGAGACACCTGAAACAGAAAAATCCATAAGGTCTTCAAATACTGAAGTCATCAGACATTCATGTTAATCAAACACTACATACATGTTACAAAGATTAGATAGTGAGATTAAAGAAAAAAGAGCTTAAAGAGATTAAGAAAAGATGGAACAAGCTGACACGGGTCGTTCACACCTGTAATCCCAGTACTTTGGAAGGCGGAGGTGAGAGGATTGCCTGAGCCCAAGGGTTCGAGACCAGCCTGGACAACTTGATGAGACCTCGTCTCTACAATAAACCAAAAAATCAGCTGGGCGTAGTAGCGTGCACCTGTAGTTCCAGCTACTTGAAAGGCTGAGGTGGAAGGATTGCCTGAGCCCAGCAGGTAGAGGCTGCAGTATCTGTGAGCATGCCACTGCATTCCAGCCTGGGCGACAGTATGAGACTCTGACTCAAAAAAAAGAAAAAAGAAAAGATGGAACAACAATTTAGAGAACTTGACCACATTGGCTATTTAGCTGAAGAGATTCTGAAGCAAGTGTTGAAGAAGCAGACTGGATCTTCTTGACTGCTTATAGTAAAATTCAAGAAAAGAGAAATAAGTTGCTAAGCAAAAAGGAACCAGAACTTAAAGATTTGGGAATTTCTCCATCTATCATACTGCAGAGAACACTAAGAGTGCAGTCCAAAAACCATGTGGTAAGGAGATTAGGATGGGTGTGAATCAAGAACCTATCAGACACTTTAGCATAAATGCCACCAGTTTGAACTGACGGGAACAGAAATGAGATGCAATTAGTGAGGGTTGAGGGCTTCTCCGATCCTACAAGACTGGACCATGGCAATATCTGGCTGTGAAGGGCACTGTTCTTCAAAACAAGGAAAGAATCCCAAAGATAATTCAGACACCATGAAGCCTGCCACTTTCCCCACAGACTCAGAATGCACAAGCCAATAGGCAGGGTTGCCGCCACCTCAGTTTTGAAAGGTAATGACCACCACCCAGCAGAGCCATGGGGTTACTACCCTCACTGCAGTGAGTTCAGAGGGCAGAGCATCCAGCAGAAAGAGGATTATTCTCAAGCCTTAAAGTCTAATGGCATTTGCCTTGCTAGGTTTGAGAATTTCTTTGGACCCTTCACTTCCTGCAGATTTCTCCCTCTTGGAATGGGAATACCACATATCTTCTCTAATTTCATAGCTGGAGGGGAAGTGTGCCTCAGGATGAATTGTCTCTTTGGTCTCATCCGTATCTGAGTTAGGTAATATTTAGATGAGATGTTGGACTCCAGACTTTAGAGTTGATGCTGGAATGAGGTTAAGAATTTGGGGGCTTGGCCAGGCTCGGTGGCTCAGCCTGCAATCCCAGCACTTTGGGAGGCCGAGGCAAGTAGATTGCCTGAGCCTGTGGGTTCGAGACCTGCCTGGGCAACTTGGCGAGACCTCGTCTTTACACTACATCAAAAATTAGCTGGGTATGGTAGTGCGTGCCTGTAGTTCGGTTACTTGGAAGGCTGAGGTGGAAGGATCACCGGAGCCCAGCAGGTCGAGGTTGTGGTGGCTGGGAGCGTGCCACTGCACTTCAGTCTGGGCAACAGGGTCAGACTCCAACTCAAAAAAAAAAAAGAATTTGGGGGCTATTTGGATGAAGTGAATGTATTTTGCATATAAGAAAGACATGAATTTGGAGGAGCCAGGGTTGGGATGCTATGGGCTGAATGTGCCTCCCTAAAATGTGTATGTTGAAGCACTAACCTCCAATGTGATGATATTTGGAAGTAAGGCCTTAGGAGGTAATTATGTTTAGATGAAATTGATGGGACCGGTGCCCTTATAAAAAAAGGAAAAAATTTTGATTTCTCTGCATGCATGTACCAAGGAAAGGTCTGTGAAAACACAGTCAGGAAGACAACCCTCACCAAGAGCATGCTGTCACTCTGATCTTGGACTTCCTGCCTCCAGAAATGTGACACACAACTGTTTATTGTTTAAGCCACGTGGTCTATAGCATTCTATAATGGCAGTCTGAACTGACTAAAACACACAAGAAACATTCAGCAAGTTTCACCAAGAATATGCTGGGCCATAGAATTAGTCCCAATAAATCTCAATACACAAAAATATTTTTAAAAATTATTATTATTATTATCATTATTTTTAGAAACAGAGTTTCACTCTGTCGCCCAGGCTGGAGTGCAGTGGCAGGCAAACAGCCAACGCAATCTCAACCTGCTGGGCTCAGGTGATCCTTCCACCTAAGCCTTCCAAATAGCTGGAATTACAGGCACGCGCCACCATGCCCAGCTAATTTTTTGATTCATTGTAGAGATGTAGTCTCACCAAGTTGCCCAGGCTGGTTTCGAACCCCTGAGCTCAGGCAATCCTCTCACCTCGGCCTTCCAAAGTGCTGGGATTTTAAGCATGAGCCACTGCACCTGGCCTATTTTTGTTGTTGTTGTTGTTGTTGTTGTTGGAGTCTCAGGCTGGAGTGCAGTAGCACGCTCATGACCACTGCAGTCTTGACCTGCTGGGCCTAGGCAATCCTTTAGCCTCAAGCCTTCCAAGTAGCTGGAACCACAGGTGCACGCCACCATGCCTGGCAAATTTTTTGATTTATTGTAGAGAGACTAGGTCTTGCCAAGTTGCCAAGGCTGGTCTCAAACCCATGGGCTCAGGCATTCCTCTTGCCTCAGCCTCCCAAAGTGTTGGGATTACAAGCATGAGTCACCACACCCAGGAGTAGATTTTGAATGTTCTTATCACAGAAAAATAAGTATGTGAGGTCATTTTAACCATTCAGTTATGTGTACATGTTTCACAAGAAACATAATATTGTATCCTATAAATATATACAATTTTTGTTAGTTATAAAAAGATATAGATCATTGCCATTTCCTAGAAGGTTTTAATTTTAGCAATTTTGGTGATTGTGTAGTAATATAGCATTATGTCATTTTCAAGATTTTGGTCTTTTGGCTGGGTGTAGAGCCTCATGCCTGTAAATCTTAGCACTCTGGGAGGCCAAGGCTGGAGAATTACTTGAGGCCAGGTTTCCAAGACCAGCTTGGACAACATAGTGAGACTCTGTCTCTATAAAAAAATTTAAAAATTAGCTGGGTATGGTGGCTTGTGCTTGTAGTCTCAGCTACTTGGGAGGCTGAGGCAGGAGGATCCCTTGAGCCCAGGAGTTTGAGCTATAATTGTGCTCCAGCCTGAGCAACAGAGTGAGACTCCAACTCAAAACAAAACAAAACTACTCTCATAGCAATTTTCAAGTACAGTGTATTGTTATTATTAACTGTAGTAGCTATAATGATACACAGTGGCCACAATGATACAGTGGCTGCTTCCGGTCACTGCAGCCTTGACCTGCTGGACTCCAGTGATCCTTCCACCTCAGCCTTCCAAGTAGCTGGAACTACAGGCATGCATTACCATGCCTGGCTAATTTTTTATTTATTATAGAGATGAGGTCTCGCCAAGTTGCCCAGGTGGGTCTCGAACCCGCGGGCTCAGGCAATCCACTCACCTTGGCCTCCTAAAGCGCTGGGATTACAGGCTGAGCCACCGAGCTTGGCCCGGATTTCCTTCTTTATAAGGCTGAGCGGTATTCTGTTGTGCATATATACCACATTTTCTTTTTTTTTTTATACCACATTTTCTTTATTCATTCATCCACTGATGGATACTCAGGTGGATTCTATACCTTGGCTCTTGTGAATAATGCTGCAATGAACATGGGCATGCAGATATATTTCTTTGAGTTACGGATTTCATATTCTTTGACTATATACCCAGTGGTGGACTTGCTGGATCATATTGTAGTTGTACTTTTTTTTTTTTTGAGGAAACTTTATACTGTTTTCCACAATGGCAATGATCTGTATCTTGCCTAGCCTGTTGTATACATGAAATGTATACATTTGTTAAGATTTATGAACTAAGCCGGGCTCAGTGGCTCAGCCTGTAATCCTACGCTTTTGGAGGCTGAGATGAGTGGATTGCCTGAGCCCGCGGGTTTGAGACCCGTCTGGGCAACTTGGCAAGACATCATCTCTACAATAAAAATCAAAAAATTAGCCAGGCGTGGTAGCGCACACCTGTAGTTCCAGCTACTTGGAAGACTGAGGCGGAAGGATCGCCGGAGCCCAGCAGGTCGAGGCTGCGGTGGCCAGGAGCGGCCACTGCATTCCAGTCTGGGCGACAGAGTGAGACTCCAACTAAAAAAAAAAACCAACAAAAAACAAAACAAAACAAAAAAAGAATTAGTTGTGAAATGTTATGATGTCTGCAAGTTTCAAATGGTTCAGGGCACAACTCTGCAAAGCTCAACAATACATACGTACACAGATACAGGTGGTGAGAGAGCAAGTTAGCAGAAACGGCTACATGCTAAGAATTGTTTGAGCTAGGCGGAGGTATACAGGTGATCACTGCACTGTTCATCCGGCTTTTCCATGCACTAAAATTACCATAATAAAATGTGAGAAGGGGAGGAAACCCGGGCAGCGCCGCCTTAGACACGAGCCGCGAGAGCCGCCGGACTGCCGTGGTCCCGCGCGTGCCGCTCCCGCAGCTGCCCCCAAGACCCCGCCTGCGCATGCTCAGACGCCCCGCCGCGCCGCGCCGCCCCGCCCCTCGGGCGTACGCGTGCGCTCAGGGCGCAGGCGCGCGGGTCCCCGGCGGCCCGCGAGACGCCTGCTGTGGTACGCCGCAGACTGCCGAGGTGCGGGGGCTGCGGGGCGATGGAGCCGCCAAAGATGGAAAAGTTCACGACCGCGGACAGGGGCAACGGGCTGCGCGCCGTGGCCCCGCTGCGCCCCGGAGAGCTGCTCTTCCGCTCGGATCCCCTGGCGTATACGGTGTGCAAGGGGAGTCGTGGCGTCGTCTGCGACCGCTGCCTCCTCGGGTACGTACGGAGCGCCCTCGCCCACCTGAGTCCCGGGCAGTGCGGGGTCCGGGGTGCTGGGGGCGTCGCGCGGGCCGCCCGCCGGGGACTCCGCCTGCCCGGGGCCACACTGGGAGCTTGGCCGCTGCCGGGATGCCGGGCTCGGCACTCCCCCTGACGCGCTTTTTCCTGGGGGTGGGGGTTGGGGCGGGGGAGGCGCGGCTGACGGACCCCGCCCGGACGCTCCCCTAGGTTCGCTCAACAGGGGTTCCCACAGTGACATCCCGCCCCCAACCCAGGCTGCGGTAGGAATTGGGGGAGCCAGTTGGCCCGTGGATAACGTTGCTGGGGAACACCAAGTCTATGGCCGGTGTGACAAGCTTCATTGGAACGGCTGTGGAAGCCACAAGTGGCGGAGGTGGGTGTGGGGGGAGCAGGGGTGTGTATGAATCAGGCTTACTGCAGAGACCCAGCAGGAGGTGGAAGAATCCTGATGTTTACGGTGTTCTTCTGTGATTTAGGCTCTGTGTGTCCTGGGGAATACGGAGATGAACGGGACAGCCTTAAGAATCCTTAAGGAGCAGATCAAGTGAGAGAGACAATTACAGTGTATCAGAGGGTCTGAACTTGAGTTGCAAGTGCCGTGCTGTGGGAACATAAGTGACTGGGGTTCCCCGGTGTACTTTGCCATTGAATGGGATGACTGTGCAGGCATGTCTAACTCTTAACCCCCTGTCTAGATGCAAGAATTCATGTTCAAGTGTTTTGGAAGCCTGGAAGCATTGTGTCAATATAAAGTGCCATGTCAAAGCAATTTATGGAGATGTGTAACATATATGCACAGTCACAGTTCAACCAACAAATGTTACTGAGATTCTTCTGTGTGCAAGGAAAAAGAACTCTCTTTTGAGATGAGTGGGATGATTTTGTGCATAACTGCTTTTCAGATCTGTCAGTTTGAGATTGAGATGGGTAGAAGTGCAAAACTCATATCTGTAATTTGACCATTAATCTTACTTAGTTCTTATTTGATTCGTCATTGAGAAATTTGACTTTACATTTTAAAGCTACCAAGTAATAATTGTATCTGTTGCTTTCTGAAGTAATTATAACAAAAAAATCATGCTGAGGAGCGAGCACCTTGACGTTTTTGTAAATTGTGTGGTTGAAAACAATTTATTCCTTTCAAGACTTGACTTTTTGCTGAAAACCCTGAGATTTAAAAATCGTAGATCTTTGATTCTCATTCTGGCAAATTAGAGAAAGCTGGGCTCTTCATCCTGTTAAATCCATTGTAGTGTTTCTAGAGTTTGAATATAGTTTAACATAGAACACTTGCTGTTTCCTAAGTCCTTTAATACTAATTGATGGAGAAGATGCAGGTCATCTTGCAGATAACGTCAGATTTTCATGTTACGTAGTACTTGGGACAGAAAAGTTTTGGAATGATTAAATGGTGACAAATTAGTAACGGAACCATCAGAGATGAACCTGAGTCATATGATACATGGAATTGCCCATTTTCCAAAATAAACTACACAAATCCTTCGTGGGTAGTATGCTTCCTGCTTTACCATACTATTTCATTATTGTTGTCTCTATCACTAATTTTTGTTATTTGCAAGACCTGATTAAGGCAAAAAAGGAGTTTCATGAGAGGGAATTGTGGGAGTTCTCAGCATTGCTTTAAAGTCTGGAGAAACCTGACTGAAAATGGGCAGGAACCAAGTCAGAATTGCACTGCAGAAGCAGTTGGGCCTGGGGTCTGGGGAGTATATGACTTCTGTTACCTGATAATATTCAATTCTGCCGTATGTAACTCTGGCACACCGTAGACACTGGACCCTGCCGATCCTTGGGAAACTGATTGTTGTTGGAGAATTATTTTCTCAACCATTCTTCTTTGTAATGTTAGCTTCTGATTCAAAGTCCTTGGTGAATGTCTTGGATGGCTGAACTTAGGTCACTGCCTATACCCCAGTTGCAAGGGAAGTTGAGAAGGTGAGTATTTAGTCTTTTTGGCTTAAGAAAATTTTTTGTTTTTTAAGTTGGGGTCTTACTCTGTTTCTCAGGCTGGAGTGCAGTGGCACAATCACAGCTCATGGCAGTCTCAACCTCCTGGGGTCCAGTGATCCTTCTGCCTCAGCCTCCCAATTAGCTGGGACTATAGGCGCACACCATCATGCCCAGCTAATTTTGTATTTTTTGTGTAGGTGAGGTCTCGCTATGTTGCCTATGCTGGTCTCAAACTCCTGGGCTCAAGCAGTCCTCCTGCCTTGGCCTTCCAAAGGCCTGGGATTGCAGGCGTGAACCACTGCACCTGGCCTTATTATTTTTTTGGAGTGGGGGTCTCAGTGTTTTGCTCTGGCTGAAGTGCAGTGGTGTGATCACAGCTCACTGCAGCCTTGACCTCCTGGACTTAGGCGATCCTCCTTTCTTATCTTCCCAAGTAACTGCAACTATAGGCACACACCACCATGCCCAGCCAATTTTTTGATTTTTTTGTAGAGACTGGGGGTCTTGCTTATATTATAGCCTGTGCTGGTCTCAAACTCCTGGGCTCAGGCAGTCCTCCCATCTCAGCCTCCTAAAGTGCTGGAGTACCACATCTGGCCCTTTTTGACTTTTAAGATAGGAGGCAGGCTCTACTTTCCATAATCGTCATCTTAGTGGGAAAATCAGCAAACATAAACAAAGAAAAAAGGATATAAGTGGTCGGACACAGTGGCTCACGCCTATAATTTCAGCACTTTGGGAGGCTGAGATGAGAGGATTGCCTGAGCTCAGGGGTTCGAGACCAGTCTGGGCGACTTGGTGAGACCTCATCTCTATACTAAATCAAAAAATTAGCCAGGCGTGGTGGTGTGTACCTGTAGTTCCAGCTACTTGGAAGGCTGAGACGGAAGGATCACCTGAGCCCAGCAGGTTGAGGCTGCAGTGGCCATGAGAGTGACACTGGACTTCAGCCTGGGTGACAGAGTGAGACTCCAATTAAAAAAAAAAAAGGATATAAGTAAATGCTGAGCATCTAAACAAAAACTAAACGAATGGATTTTTCATAATGACCAACAGATACTTGTTTATTAAAATACTTCACACAAAAAATATATTTGTGCTTATTTTGGATTGCCAGAATATATAGTTCACTTGTGCTCTGGTAGTAGGTATGCAGTTGAACATTCCCAGTTTAGTGGTTATAGTATTCTGAGGTGTTTTGTTTGGAATCACTGTAGCCAGTAAATAGTGTTAGGAAATTGTTGAAGTCCTTGAGAATAGATAATACATGTTTCAATTTTTGTAGCCCCAATTCCTAAATATACTGAAGCCCTTGGTTTGTAGTATGAGTGTCTGGCAGAATTTTGCTTCTAACTGTTCCTGCCCTTTTGCTGCCTTCCATTTGAATTAAGTACTCATATGGGATGAAAATGTAGTTTGTAACAATTAACATTTCCTTGGGAAGGGGAAAATCAACACAGAATAAAAAACAGATTTTTATTGTAACTATAATCATGTGCCACATAACATTTCGGTCCTTCAGCGGATGGACCACATATATGATAGTGATCCTGTAAGATTATAATACTGTGTTCTTACTGTTTCCTTTATATGTTTAAATATGTTTATCTATACAATACTTATTATTGTGCTACAATTGCCTCCAGTATTCAGTATAGTAACATGCTTTACAGGTTTATAACCTAGGAGCAATAGATAATACCTTATACTCTAGGCATGTAGTAGGCTGTGCCATCTGTACAGTCTATGAATGTTTACACAACATAGAAATCATCTAAGGATGTGTTTTTCAGAACACATCCCTGTCATTAAATGACATATGTCTATACTTCATTAGGCTCCAAAAATGATTGTTACAAAGTTCTACATGATTTCCTTTGGCCCAGGGCTGTTTTGTTTAGTGCTTTAATTCTGAGTATCCATTTTTATTAATGAAGAAATGTGAATCCACTTATCTTACTTTTTTTTCTCTCATTAAGGAATGGTTTCTGGTTTTTCATGTTGTGTGTGGAAAAGAAAATGAAGTATGTAAGTTGGAGAAAGATTAAATGACAATGAAATTGTGATCTGAAATTATTTATGTTGTTTTTCTCCTACTGTTGCATACATTTTTAGTCTGATGAAGACAGAAAAGATTGATTGACAGATGGGTTATATGTATTTTCTGTTTGTTTTGGTAAACGTAGCACATCAAATTCCATCGTAATTATTTTATTTGTTCATAGGTCTTCCCACTCTCCATCCTAATGACCCAAGTCTAATCTTTATATCCCTAGGGTCCAGCACACAGGAGAAACTTGTTTGAAGTTGCAAAGGGATGATGTTTTGCAGGGTTTTAAGTCACTATGTTTGGTTTTCCCAAGTTCCAGGTTGCCTGCAGCTTCCATATCCAGAGCTACCCTGTAGCTCTTCTGTAGGGTAAAGAGAATATCTCATCCATCATTGAAACTTAGTGCCTCCTAGGAGGAAGAAGAGTGACTTGGAAGTGAAAGGTTCATCCCTTTTAGTCCTGGAGGATTGTGGGGAGAAGGGGGACAGGAGGTAGGGAAAACATTGTGAGAAGTGTGTGTTCTGATATTTCTTGTCTGGCCAAAGCTCTGGGGCGAGGGCTGGGATGTTAAATGGATCGAGGGAACAGTCGACAGTAGAGGACCTTTGGCTCTGCTTTAGTGTCTAGATAGATGAGTGTAGTAGTAGGGGATCCTGAACGCTCTCATTCCACTGTGAGGGAGGTAGAGGAGCCTGTTGGCCTGGTAGAACAGTTGGTATTATAACGAAGGACTGTGTGACTGTATAGACTCAAAGTCAGGACTGTGAATCCCAGGGGTGGGAGCCCGCATGATATCCCGAAAGATGAGATGGCACCAGTCCAGTTATAGGACCTGATCGCCTCCTTGCAGCAGAGACCATTAAGGATCCAGAGAGATAACACAGAACTAAAGTCTTGTTGCCACTAGTACTTCCAGGATGTCTCCTAAAACCTTGGAGGAAAATTTACCTGGAAGCAGCTATTTAAACCAGCCCTGGTAAGGAGTTAAAATCCAAATATTTATCTTATTTTATTTGTTTATTTTATTTTTGAGTTGGAGTCTCACTCTGTCACCCAGGCTGGAGTGTAATGGCATGATCGTGGTTCACCGCAGCCTCAACCTCTTGGACTCAGGCAATCCTTCTGTTTCAGTCTCCTGAATAGCTGGGACTACAAGCGTGTGTCACCACACCCAGCTAATTTTATTTTTGGGGGGGTGGGTTTGTGAGAGGGGGGTCTCACTATGTTGCCCAGGCTGGTCTTGAACTCCTGGGTTCAAGCAGTCCTTCCACCTCATCTTCCCAAAGTGTTGGGATTATAGGCATGAGCCACTGCTCCTGGTCTTAAAGATCTTATATTAACTGGAAGATATTATTTGACAAGTTTTAAGTTTCTTGGATATTTATTAGGGCAGATGTTCTTGAGGAATATTAGATTGCAGAAAGAACAGGCCCATGTTCAGGAGATAGATTAGATCTATTATAGAAAATAAGGCAGCTGCTTTTGAGTTGCTGTGTGGGTAAATGTGACCATGCAGTAAAGGATAATAAAGGAACATTTGGTAAGATGATAGACTCTATCTTGGCCAAGGGCTAAACCTGGGGTGGAGGCAGGAGGGAATATCTTTGTATTTTGGGGTAAGAAGAGGTGCCAGAAAAGGCAATAGCAGTGTGGTGATTGAAAGGTTTGAGGCTATCTAGGAAAGTGGTTGTTAAGTGATTCAGATAGGAGGTTTGAAATATTCTTCTAGGAGAGGATCATCAATTGCCTAGTGAAATGTAGCATTGTTGGAAAGTGCTGAGGGTCTACTTAAAACTTGTGTTCATTTTTATAAAGTGGGAATGGTTAGCTGGATAGTGTTTTTTTTTTTAATCTCCCTGTGGCCAGATGAGAACTGGCTATGAGAATTGGCTTTATCCAGCATTGCCAGATTAGTATGATGAATGGAGAGAGGGAAAAAGAAGTTGAGGTTGTAGGCAAGGGAGGGTTATCTGGGTTATGGTTTAAGGTAGGGAATGAGTTCATGAGGAGGGTGATGGACAGTGAAATGAGGTCGACTCAATGAATTAGAGGTCCTGATGTAGTCAAAGAAGTGGTGAGTGGTCAGAGAATGGATCAACTTGAAATATATATGCTTAGAAGTAGTGTGTGTTTTGGTACAGCAAGGTTCAGAGTATGGCAGAAAGTGGCTGAGGTATAGAGTTAGAAAAGATTGTTGAAATAACCAGAAAACCGAAAGATTGAGTTGTTAGATGAACTTTACAAATACATGAAGTTACTAAGAATGTCAGGCGTTGGAATGAATAGTTTTAGGAAAGTAAGAATCTCACATTAACTACATAACCCTTTCTATCTAAGATTCATTAGAGTAGAAAGAGCCAAATGGAGACAGGCATTGGGTTTACATTTGACTTTGTTAAATATGTTAGCACCAGGTACAAGTGAACTGCTGCACTGTTACAGACTCTTCCTTGGGGGGCCCTGAAGGTCATATGACTAGCAGAATCATTTCAGAGGGTAGACTCTTTAGAGGTGCCTTGAAGTCAGGATTTGTAGCTTCCTGGGCATGGCTGATGGTTTATCCAAGGGTCAAGGCTTGGAATAACATAAAGTGAAGGAATTGATAATAAGGTGGGTTGGGAAAGGACATCATGGGTGTGATTTCACTTTTAAAGTGGGAGTTATAATTCCAATTTCTTTTGCTTCTTCCTTTTCTTCTGCAAGGAGGTTTGGGAAAGGGCTGTATGGCTGACCCCTGAGCCTGAAAACATTTGGTCCACGTGAATGCCACAGCAGAAGATGTTGTTAATCAGACAGGATGACCTACTTTGTGGATAGCAGTAAGTTGTTCTTCAGACAGCCTGGTGCTTGCTCAGAGGGCTGAAGAACAGAGCAACCACGGGGACAGGTACTGAAGCTGGTCCCTGGAACTCAACAGTACAGACTTCCTCATTATAGCCATGTGGCTGCTATTGGAACAGAGTGTCCAGTTTGCAGGCCAGTCGCGGTGCCTTATGGCTATAATCCCAGCACTTTGGGAGGCCGAGGTGAGAGGATAGCCTGAGCCCATGGGTTCAAGACCAGCTTGGGCAACTTGGCAAGACCTCATCTCTACAATAAATCAAAAAATTAGCCAGGCGCTGGGGTGAGTGCCTGTAGTTCCCCTACTTGGATGGCTGAAGCGGAAGGATCGCCTGAGCCCAGCAGGTTGAGGCTGTGGTGGCCGGGAGTGTGCCCCTGCCCTCCAGCCTGGGCAACAGAGTGAGACTCCAACTCAAAAACAAAAGAAAACAAAACGGAGTGTCCAGTTTGTTACCAGTAGTAACTGATTCTGAGTTCCCCAAATGGCGACACACCTCTGGGACCAGCCAGACACCTGGTGTGTCAGGTTTTTATTTTAGAAATTTTTGTCATATAGGGGTCAATGATTTGTCCCCATTGGAATATCCATTTTTTCATGCACATGGATTTGTCTTTTCTTTCTGAGGTCTACTTTGAATCTTGTATAGAGCCACAGTATTCCCCACAAGGTTGCCTTTGACTTTCACAAAAAGAGAATTGAAGCTATGGGCTAATGCTTATGGTTTTTGCTGTTCTTAACATACAGTTTTTTGAGGCAGTTCATTTCATAGGCTAGTGGTTCTCAAACCTTTTAGGCTAAGAATGCTTTACACTTTTTTTTTGTTTGAGTCAGAGTGTCACTCTGTCACCCAGGCTGGAGTGCAGTGACACACTCATGGCCACTGTAGCCTCGACCTGCTGGGCTCAGGTGCTCCTTCTGCCTCAGCCTTCTAAGTAGCTGGAACCACAGGCATTTGCTACCACAGGCATTTGCCAGGCTAATTTTTTGAATTATTGTAGGATTGAGGTCTCGTCAAGTTGCCCGGCATGGTCTTGAACCCATGGACTGATGCAAACCTTTTACCTCTGCCTCCCAAAGTGCTGGAATTAAAGGCGTGGGCTACTGCGCCTGGCAACACTTTTAAAAATCATTGAAATGTATTTGGTAGGGTTTTTTTTTTTTTAGTTGAAGTCTCACTCTGTCACCCAGGCTGGAGTGCAGTGGCATGCTCATGGCCACCACAGTCTTGACCTGCTGGGCTCAGGTGATCCTTCTGCCTCAGCCTTCCAAGTAGCTAGAACTACAACTGTGCACCACCTTACCCGGCTATATTTGGTAGAGTTTAAAAAAAATTATTGAGGATGCTGAAGAGGTTTTGTCTATGTGGCTTATATCTGTTGATATCTGCTGCATAAAAATTAAAACTATGTTTTGAAAACGCTTATTTAAACATAAATCTATTACATTTTAACAAAGTTTTTTAAATGAATCAAATCATATTTTCTAAAAAGTTTAGTGAGAAAAATGTTGCACTGCTTTACATTTCTGCATATACCTTTAACCTCTGGCTTGATAAGAGAGCCATGGATTTTCATAACTGCTTCTCTATTCTGTATATTGCAAAATCACATGTCAAATAGCCTCTGGAAAATGCCACATGCACTAATGAGACAATGATAGTCAAAAAGGCACAACGTGTTTTAGTATTATTTTGAAAATACTTTTGACCTTGTTGGCTCCCTGAAAGGGCCTCAAGGATTTCCGGGAGTGCCTGGACCATGCTTTGAGAACCACTATTATAGAACAATGGACTTGCTTTTTATATCATTTTGAGAGGTTAGAGTTTGTTCTCTAGTATATATTGTGAAGCAATGAACAACATTTGGTTCTGATTTTCTTGTAACCTGGCAGGATACATGGGACCAGTCAAGATATAGAGTTAGTGCCTCAGTTAGGATGACTCACTGAATTTTTGCTTCCCACATTCTAACTCTGGGCTGATACTAGTTTTTCAGAAGTCAAAGGAGAGATGTTCCACTGAATTTGTTATAGCCAAACATGGGATGCTGATTGAACTGGGTTATCAACAGGTACTAAGAGAGCCACTTTCCTTTTTACTTGGTACCACAATTTATGACAATTGAATATTATAATTCATTAGCTAAAACTTATTATCACTTATTGAACAATGTCAGGCATGATTTTAAGTACTTTACCTCATGTACCTTAATTCTCAGAACAACCCTAAAAAGTGTATTTTATGTTCCCTATAAGCATCAATATGGACTAGAGAACATTCCTACACTTGTAGGAGTGTAAATTTGTATTGTTGCTTGGAGGGCAATTTGGATTACATATTAGAATTGAAGACTGTGTTATCTTGATCCTACTTTTGGGACTCTGACAGAAATTCAAATCCAATGGATGTATAATGATATTTAGGTTAACATTTTGGTAATTTAAAAAAAAATGAGAATTTTAATGCCTATTAATAGGTACCTTGTTAAATTATGGTGTTGAGCGTATTATGGAATGGAATAAGATTGAGGTGGATCTGTTTGAACTAATGTGGATGACACACTGCTGGCAAATAAAGTTGTTGAACAATGTATATATTTTAAATAAAATCTTTGTGTATGTGTGGATATGTACTTGTATGTATAGAAAAGGTCAGAAAGAGCACACAAGAATTCTAACAATTACTTCTGGATAGTGGTTTTTGTTGGGGGTGAAGATCGGTCTCTGTATTTATATATTTTGTATTTTTCCCTAAGTAAAGCATGTATCATTTTTTGTAATTAGAGACTTAAATAAACCGAGAGAAAGCCTTTTTTTAGACTTTATTTATTTTGGATGTTAAGATGTGTGCTGGTTGTGATGATGATACCTTTTAAATGTTTGCTATTTTATTTTTGGAATTGCTAGCTGATTTGACCAAGAATGAATCTCTTAATACAAGGCAAGCCAGTTTACTGGCTGACCATTGGCTTTAGAATTTGGACTAAGAGATGTAGAATTTTCATTGATAGTCCTCATAATTCCCCTAGCTTTGCCCTTGCTCAGGCCTGGTTATTCAACTTTTGCTGGGTACTATTGAGAGGCTACAGTATCCATTTGTTAGGTTAAAATCCCAGTAGGGCCTCCAAAATGTTAGGTCAGACCTGCTGGGGGGATCTGGTTTGTGATCCAGTACTACATGAAAGAATCAATTGCATAGAAGTTAGTTTGGAAAATAGTGCCTGGGCAACGGAGTGAGACTCCAACTCAAAAAAAAAAAAAAAAAAAGTATGGATGTTATCATATACATCAGCATAAGGAAAGTTAACATAACTATAGTGCTGTACTGTCTGTATTCCAGTTTTGTCAGGTAACCCAATAATGCTCTTTTTTTTTCCCTCCCAGTTTTTATGGTTTTATTTAAACACAAGTAAAATGTGCACATGAGCTGTCTATTCATTTTCTTCACTGCGCAGCCTGGCGTTAGGATTGGTGATTCTGATGGCCAGCTGGGCTGCTCTTTCTACAATGGCTTTGTGTTTCTTGGAGGAAGCACTGTGAGCAAGCTCAGCACAATAAGATTTGTTGCACATCAGCAGCACTTCCGGCTCCTTGATATTGTAGACCAGGAACTTCTGGAAGCCACTGGGCAGCATGTACTTTGTTTTCTTGTTGCTCCCATAACCAAGGTTGGGCATCCAAGATCTTACCCTTGAATCTACTGTGCGCCATGTTATCAATATCTCTGGGTTTCCACCAGTTATGCTTAGTCTTGACATATCAGTCTGGTGCCGGATGAACTTCCTAGTCCTCTTTTTGATGATCTTTGGCTTTACCAGGGGTCTGAGGGCAGCCATGATGCCAGGGAGGAGATGGTTACCACCTTGGTAGGCAGTGCCAAGGAAGAGCTCAATAATGTTCTTTATAGCATATTTTTTTTTTCCTTCAGTACAAGATCCAGTCTAGGGTCAGGTGTTACACTTAATTATTTTTGGCCTGCTTTAGTCTGGAGCATTTTCAGATTAAACTTTTTTTAGGCATGTATAACAATGCCATTTTTAAAGGATACAGTTCCCTCCTTATTTATTTGTTTGCTTGTTTGTTTATTTGTTGTTTGAGTTGGAGTCTCTGTCACCTAGGCTAGAGGGCAGTGGCACTCTCACAGTCACTTCAGCCTTGACCTGCTGGGCTCAGGTGATCCTTCTGCCTCAGCCTTCCAAGTAGCTGGAACTACAGGCGCGTGCTACCATGCCCGGCTAATTTTTTGATTTATTGTAGAGATGAGGTCTCGCCAAGTTGCCCAGGCGGGTCTCGAACTCGTGGGCTGAGGCAATCCACTCACCTCAGCCTCCCAAGGTGCGGGATTATAGGCTGAGCCA
>CAUYQG010196068.1:0-10543 GCA_963574415.1 Tarsius wallacei
TGGTAGCGCGCGCCTGTAGTTCCAGCTACTTGGAAGGCTGAGGTGGAAGGATCGCCGGAGCCCAGCGGGTCGAGGCTGCGGTGGCCGGGAGCGGCCACTGCACTCCAGTCTGGGCGACAGAGTAAGATTCCAACTCAAAAAAAAAAAAAATGAAGAAAGATACCAATTCAATCTAAGTTGCTACCTCAAGAAACCAGAGATAAAGGAGCAAAATAGACCGAAAGCAGGTAGAAGAGAGGAAACACAGAGAAAAGATGAAATTACACTGAAAACAAAAATGGGCTGGGTGCGGTGGCTCAAGTCTGTAATCCCAGCACTTTGGGAGGCTGAGGTGAGTAGAATGCCTGAGCCCACGGGTTTGAGAACAGCCTGGGCAACTTGGCGATACCTCATCTCTCCAATAAATCAAAAATTAGCCAGGCATGGTGATGTGTGCCTGTAGTTCCGGCTACTTGGAAGGCTGAAAGTGGAAGGATCACCGGAGCCTAGTAGGTTGATGCTGGGGTGATCATGAGCATGCCACTGCACTCCAGCCTGGGGGACAGAGTGAGGCTCCAATTTAAAAAAAGATAGAAAAAATTAATAAAATAAAACTAGCTCTTTGAAAAAATCGTTGCATTAACATACCTTTAGCAAGACACACAAAGAAAAAAGAGAGAGAATACGAATTATCAGTATGAGAAATAAACGGGGGGAGGGTGGCATCTCACTATAGATCCTGCAACGAGTCATGTGATGACAGGAGAATACTAAGGAAAGCTCCACATACATTAATTCAGATGCACACATTGCTAAAACGCCACAGAATACAGAATATTCAATTCGGATAGCCCTTCAGTCATAAAATAAGAGAATGAAATAATGTCTTTTGCAGCGCCTTGGATGGAATTGGAGCACATCAACCTCAATGAACTAATTCAGGAATAGAACACCAAACAATGCATGTTCTCACTTATAAGTAGGAGCTAAACTAAGAAGCCGCAAAGACATAGAGAATGCCATGATGGACACTGGATATTCAGGAGTGGAGGGACGATATGCACAGGTGCGGGTGTGGGTATACTTACAGACCAGACCTCTTTGCCCCAGTGCAATGCATCCTTGTAACCAACAACCATTTGTACCCTCAAGGCTATTGCAAAAAAATTTTTGAAAGGGCCGGGCGGGGTGGCTCAAGCCTGTCATCTCAGCACTTTGGGAGGCCGAGGCGAGTGGATTGCCTGAGCCCACGGGTTCGAGACCCACCTGGGCAACTTGGTGAGACCTCGTCTCTACAATAGATATATATATATATATAAATTAGCCGGGTGTGGTAGCATGTGCCTGTAGTTCCGGCTACTTGGATGGCTGAGGCGGAAGGATCGCCGGAGCCCAGCGGGTTGGCTCTGGGTCAGCTGTGAGTGTGCCACTGCACTCCCGCCTGGGTGACAGAGTGAGACTCTGACTCAAAAAAAAAAGTTCCCAGAACTAGTAAGTGAGGTCATGGGATATAAGATCATGAGATATAAGATCAACCGATACACAAAAGTAAAATTTATTTCTATATGCTAGGAATGAACATATGAGAACCAAAATAAAGACACAATCCTATCTGCCATCTACAGTGTCAAAAAATAGAAATATCTAGGTAAATATCTGACGATGCATGTGGAGAACTTGTATGCTGCAACTGTAAAGTGCTAATGAAAGAAATCAAAGATCGAATAAAGAGAATAAAGAGAAGTACCATGTTCACGATTTTGAGGGATCAGCGTAGTGTAGCTGTCAACTCTTCCCAAATTTATTTTTAGGCTCAATGCAATTCCATCAGAATCCCAAGAAGATATGTGTGGAGATATAGACAAGCTTATTATACAATGTATACAGAAAAACAAAGGAGCTAGAATCGCTAAAATAATTTTGTGGAAAAAAGCATAAGATGGAAAGCGGCACTCTTATTTAAGACTTCTGTGTAGCTGTTGTCACCAAGACATTGTGATATCAACAGAACAGATCAGGGGAACAGGATAGAGAATCTAGAAATAGATTCACACAGTTATAATCGTCCAACCTATTTTTCACAAATGTGCAAAAACATTGCAGTGGCAGAAAGACAGTCTTTTTCAACACATGGTACTGAAGAAAGCGAACATTCATAGGAAAAAAAAAAATTCTCAAACTCAACCACAAAATTTAACTCAAAATGTATTGTGAACGTGTATGTGAAGCCTAATAGCACTTTTAGAAGAAAGCACGGGGTAGATCTTTAAGACCTAATGCTGACTGAAGAGTTCTTAGACATAACACCAAAGCACAATCCATTTTTGAAAACTGATCAATTGAACTTCACCAATATTAGACACTTTGGCTATTTGAGGGATCTTCTTAAGAAGAAGAATACAAGCTCCAGAATGGAATACAATATTTGTAAACCCTATGCTACACACAGAACTCATATCTTGAATACATATAGAACTCTCTACAGTAAAAACATCTAGCACCTGAGTAGAAAATGGAGCCGGGCTCAGTGGCTCAGCCTGTAATCTCGCGCTTGGGGAGGCCGAGGTGAGTGGATTCCCTGAGCCCGCGGGTTCGAGACCCGCCTGGGCAACTTGGCGAGACCTCATCCCTACAATAAATCAAAAAATTAGCCGGGCGTGGTAGCGCACGCCTGTAGTTCCAGTTACTGGAAGGCTGAGGCGGAAGGATCCCTGGAGCCCAGCAGGTCGAGGCTGCGGTGGCCAGGAGCGGCCACTGCACTCCAGTCTGGGCGACGGAGTGAGACTCCAACTCAAAAAAAAAAAAAAAGGATAAAAGACATGAAGAGTCACTGAACAAAGAAGAAATACAGATGGCAAACACACACACGAGTTGATGTTCAACATCAGTCACTAAGTAACACAAATAGAAACCACAATTCTGATAGCATTGCACTGAGCCTATCACTACACACCTGCTGGAACCAAAATACAAAATACCAAATGCTGGTGACCATATGGAGAAACCGATTTTTCATATATCAATGGTAAGAATAAAAAGTGGCGATCGCCACTCTGGAAAATAGTTTGGCAATTTCTTAAAACACACACGTGTGCACACCACACGCACACACACACCCACACACACACACAAAGCATATGTTTACCAAATGACCCAGCACTTGCACTTCTGGACATTTATTCCAGACAAATAAAAACTATGGACACACAAAAAACCTGTACAGGAACATTCATAGCAGTTTTACTGAGACACCTGCATGTCTTTCAGTGGGTGAATGGTTGAACTGCAGTACACACATACAGAAATTGTTCTCAGCAACAGAAGGGAGGACCCTACTGATGCATGGGTCTCAGGGAGTATACTGAGTGGAAAAAAACCAACCTCAAGTCAGTACATACCCTATGATTCCATATGATTCCATTTATACTTAACAGTTTTGACATGACAAAATTCTAGAAATGGAGACCACAGCAGTGAATGTCAGGGTTGAGGAATTTGGGTACAGGTGGGTGTGACCATAACAGAGTGTGAGGGAGATCGTTATGGTCCTTGCTTGTTTGATGTTTGTAGTGGTGGTTATAAGAATCCACACGTGACAAAATTCATAGAACCACACACACACACACACACACGCAAATAAGTGCATGTGAAACCGTGAAATCTGAATAAATCTGTGGATTGTATTGATGTCCATCTCCCGGCCTTGATATTGTGTTACACTTAGGTAAATTATTACCAATGGGAAAAGCTGACTTTGAAGGGTATGGGGATCTGTCTGCTATTTTTGTGACTTCCTGTGAATCTATAATTATTTAAATATACAAAATAATTAAATATTAGCTGGGCACAGTGGCTCATGCCTACCATTCCAGCATCTTGGGAGGCCAAGGTGAGAGGATTGCTTGAGGTCAGGAGTTCAAGACCAACCTTAACAACAAAGAGAGACCCTGTCTCTAGTTATAAAACTAAAATATTTTTAAAAGTGAAAAGCAATTATATTTCTATTCAACAGGAAACATTCCAATCACAAAATTAAACAAGCTATTTGTAATAGCTTTTTAAAAAGTCCTAGGAATAATTCTAGTGAAAAATGTACAAAACCTCTACACAGAAAACTTTTAAAGAAGAATTAAACAAATGAAAATATATGCTATGTTTACTTATTGAAAGATTTTTTAAAGTGTTAATTTGCTCCAAATTAATGTATGTGAATTTAATGCAATCCCAATCAAAATTCCAGTGGGCTTTGTGGGAGAAGGGGAAATTTCCAATGATTCTAAACTGTATCTTTAGATGCGGATGAGAATATCCAAGACAATGATTAAGAAGAGAAGTTGGAGTATTTTCACTCCAGATATCAAGACTTATTATAAAGCAACAGTGTGGTGTTGATGCAATAGGCAATTAGACCAAAGAAACAAAATAAAGTCCAGAAATAAACTCACACAATAGAGACACTTAAATTTATGACAAAGGGCCAGGGCAATGAGAAAAGAGAGTTATTTTCAGTAAATTGCACTGAGTCACTTTTATATCCATACGTGAACAATAAACATTACCCCTACTTTGCATGGTACACAAAACACGTGTTGTTCTGTATGTGAAAGGTAACACTCTCAAAGTATAAGATAAAATAACAAATTTTGAGTTTGGGGCAGATAAAGATTTCTTCAATAAAATACAAAAAGTTTTATGTATTGCTTTCTTGAGTTCTTTATTGGTTTGCGTTCCTTTTTCATAGCATCCTCTTCTTGTTGTATGAGTGTCATATCTTCTCCAAGGTGATATAAATTAGGATCACTTAACCTATGTTTCTTGGTCTTCCAAGTTCACTTTTTTGTCTGTTTTCTGTTCACACTCTTGGTGTCCACGTATGTCTGATAAGTGTAGGTTTTCCTAGGACTAGATTGCTTATGTAAGTTTCCTCTGCTATTGCATAAGTAGGTTTGTTTCCTCATTAAGTCTGAATGGAAGACTGATCGGGAGCTTGGGGTACATGGCTGAATGACAGCCCTCTGACTAGGAGCCTCCTAAATGCCAGGATTCCATTACTACTTGCTCATTTCCACCCAACATGGTCCATTTCTCTAGAGGAGAGCTCTCTGACCTTCTTTGCCTGATAATAAACACTGAACTGCCAGTCCCTTGGAACCTACTGTCTTTGGGTCTGAGTCTTTTGCATGTGTCCTGGAAGATCTCCTTTCTGGTATCCTCTTGCATACTGGCCTGTCTCTGCTTCCTCCACTCAAATTCCAACATCATTCTCTCATCCACTTTTCTCTCCACAGAAGTATGTTAAAATCCTTCATCCAATGAAGTCCGTTCCCTCCATTGTCTTTCACTTTTATATCGAGGAGAGAAAGATGTTTCCGGTTCACTCTGCTGAAATAAAACCTTCTGACTTACCATTCTTTAACCAGCTGAACCTAGTGTTTGCCAAAAAGATCGTGTCCTATCAACACCCAAATGGAACATAGACTTAGGAACAACTTCATATAGAGATTTGAGAGGATTATGGGAAGGTCGATCCATCTGACTATGAGAATAAGACTTCTCGTGTCCTTTATGAAGAAAACCAGGGCAACGTGGTCACACGCAGGATTTTTCATTACAGATTTCAGAGCTGTGGCCCAGAATCCCTGGTGAACTCTTAGCAATGGACTATCTTACCCAGAGGTGAAGTGAATCCAAAACTCCTTCCAGGAAATCTCAGGTTTCCACCCGACAGGTACATCTGTAACTCCATTCTCTTTCGAGCAAGAAGACTGGTTAGGCTTCAGAGCTTTCCCAGAAGATTTCAACCCACCTATCTTCTGTCGATCCTTCTGTCTTGGAAGAGAAGGATGCTGTGCCCTCCTCAGAGAGTATGATCTCAGCCGCCAGTCATGCAGCTGAACAACATCTAGGCTGAGGCGAGACAGCCTGAAGGAAGGGCCTCCACGGCAACGTTTCTCAAACACTGCTCTGTGGAACACCAGTTCTGCCAGATGTTAACAGGTTTCCACGGGCCAAAGTCCCATGACCAACCAAATGCACAGCTGAGTAGCACAGTGTTTGGAAAGAACAGCCTCCTGGGAACCCACCTGTCCTACCTGGTGGAACCCAGTCTTCCCCAGTGTTCGACTCAGGGACCTTCACCGAGGGTGGTGGTGTTGTTTTAAGCAGAAACTCTCAGGAAACGCACTTCTCCATTCGTTACACAACACGGCTGAGGGGGACAACCATCTCTTGGGATACGAATTGTCCAAACACCCCGCATAACAAGTGTCTCGGCATTTGTGTGAAGGGCTGGGTGGGACCGGACACCTTTCCCCTCCGTGATGAAGACAGTCCTTCACCTTCTTCCCCTTTTTGCTCAAGGAAACTCTGAGTCAAACTTGATATTCAGTCCCAGCAGGGCTATCAGTCTCTATGATTAGTTCACTTACTTCCTTCCTCTTTCCACGCTCTTCATGTTGTGATTTCATTTAGTCGTCTGTTACTACGACCTTTGGTAAACCGACTCAAAAAACGAAGTGTTTCAAGGGGGAGATATGGCTCAGAAAACCTGGCCACACCATGACCGTCGGTGTCGATCTAAGGTGATGGCATATCTATGGTCATCCAGAGTCCACAATACAATCAGAGTCCAATCACACATTGTGGCAGGTTCCCCAGATCTCAAGCCGTTGTTACGTGGGCTTCAGTTGTAAAATATATATATATATATATATATATATATATATCCTTGTGTCTTGGCGAAGCCTTTGATGACAAAAAGAAAAGCCTCAGGGAAATGGTTGATTTTACATTTCCATTTCATGACAAGGGGCGGGGAATACAGACTACACCCAACTAAGAGAGTCGATTAGACATGTTTTATTTCAAATCGCAATTCATCAGTAGAGGGCTGGCTGTTTCTTTAGGCTTCCCTTGGACAGGTTGCCACATACAGCAGGCATGCTGTGCTATTCTTCGGAAATACATAAATTGGTTTTTTAAAGCAGCAACGGCACATGCCCGGCTGACGGGATAGGGAGAAAGCAGCACCGAAGAGGATTCAGAGCTGAGATCTTCACCGACTTCCGAGTCCCTTCCCTTAGAAAAGCTGTGGAGTTATAATGAGGCTGGGCTCGGTGGCTCAGCCTGTCATCCCAGCACTTTGGGAGGCCGAGGCGAGTGGATTGCCTGAGCCTGTGGGTTCGAGACCAGCCCGGGGAACTTGGTGAGACCTCATCTCTACAATAATAAAAAAAAAATTAACCGGGCATGGCAATGTGCGCCTGTAGTTCCAGCTACTTGTAAGGCCGAGGCAGAAGGATCACCTGAACCCAACAGGGCGACGCTGGGGTAGTTGTGAGTATGTGAGTGTGTCACGACACTTCAGCCTGGGTGACAGAGTGAGACTCCAACTCAAAAAAAAAAAAAAAAAGAAAAAGAAAAAAAAAAAGCTGTGGAGTTCTGCCCAGCTAATTTTTTAAATTATTATCATGATGGGATAGAACATAAACTATGCAACTGAGTTGTTTTAAGAAATGAACAATAGTTTTAATACTGTTTGAAGCACTGATGAACTTAGAATTTTTAATCTTTTGATTTTTTTCAGTTAACATTTGCCACCTTCAGTCCTAGAAACTGAAACCAAAAAATGAAAATTCATTATTCTAAATCTAAAAGGACTAAGGAAGTACCAAAGAAGTCTAAATAATTCGCCTGTTGAATGACATCATTTCCCAAACCCGCAGCATTTGTACTTCTGCAATTAGCCTAAAACAGCGCTAAGACTCTTGGGACACCCTGTGTTATTTATTGAACAGGGAAAGTTGAATACGTTATATAGACTGCACACTCTATCCTGTGACACAGTACGCACAGGGTGTTTCAAATTCTCTAAAGTGTAACACGTATGTCTATATATTCACAGAGCAAAAATCTATATAATTATAACCAAGCATATATACAAAACTGCTTTCTCTATTGTGGAATTTTTACTTTCCTTTCTCTCTCTCTCTCCCTCTCTCTCTCTTTCTCTCTCTCTCTCTCTCTCTGTGTGTGTGTGTGTGTGTGTGTGTGTGTGTGTGTGTGTTCTCCATTTTCTACAATCAATGTATATAGAACTTATAGAGGAAAAAAACATTCACATGTCCGTAGCATAATAAATCTGAGGAGATGTTTCTCCTTTCCAAATGAACCGACGTGGTTTAGGTATGTGACCCCACGCAGCCCATGGACACAGAGGGAGCTGCCCCCAGCCACCTCTGGCCTGGGTTGGATGGGGGAGGGTGTCTCATCCCCTGCAGGTGGCTGATCGGAATGGGCACAGGGCCGACTGGGCAACGAGGCTTGCAGGCAAGTTTGCTGGAGACTTCTGAGAAAAGTGTCCTCACTTTTGAGCGAGAGCTGGAGGAAGAGATAGCCGCTGTCTGTTCCTCTGAAGTCTTTGTGGTGGGTGGAGAGGTGCGGACTTGCTACTGCCAGGGATGAAGCCAGTGCTCGGTGGAGAGCCGCAGGAGGATCTCAGGAAACTGGGCCAGAGCCTCAGGCTTATACAGGACCAGCACCTGCCCTGCTGGGTGGGTAAGCCAATCTGTCTGTTCCTTCCATCCCGAAAGCATCCCAACAGACAGTGGCTCCATCTGTAGTCAGGCCTTGCAGCTCTCGGCCATTGGACGAAGTTTTCCTTCTTCAATCCAACATGTCACCTCCAGCGAGTGACTGAGGCTCAGCTGATTCGAGGCCAGAAAGCAGAGGACGTCTCCCAATTTTCCTCCACGGAAAATGTGTTTATGAACTTAAGATTTTCTGCGTGTTTTCTTTTCTGGAGGAGGGTGTTTATTTTTAATGCACTAAGGAGAGGAATCACCTTCCTCAAGTGAACCTTCACTCTGAATTTTTCTGATTGTAGCGTCATTCGTCAGAGGCCCTAAGTAAAATGGTGAGGAAACTCAACATCAGCATGGATACTAGGGAGCAAGAAGCACAACCTCCCATGTCCCCAGAGGCCAGCCAGGGAGCATCGGGGCGAGGAATGGGCAGTGCGGACATGTCGGGGGCTATGGCACTCTGGGAGGGTGCCCCGCCTGGAGAAGGTAGCTCTCCTCTCCAGCTCATGGCTTCACACACAAGGTGTGCACCTGACCAGCCATTCTGGGCTGCTGTGGCCTGCTCAGGTTGGGACACTCCATCCCAGACATGTTCTAACCAGTGAAGGGCATGGCCAGTCCCTTTCCTCAACCTGAATAATGTGTTGTTAATAAGAACGCATATACAATAACAACCTGTGCTGTCTCTGAAGTTGGGTCAGTAACATTCCCAAGGTTTTGCCTGTCCAGCTGCCTTCAAGATAGCCTCTCCCATCCTTTGCACAAACAAGCGGAGGGGGAAAAAAGACCCTCTAATCTCTAGCTGAGTGAAGATCTATTCCATAGTAAAATCATGTAATCATATTATCAATTATTTTAATACATGTACATTGTATTGTTTTGAATTTCTGTTAGATGAATGTCCAAGAGGGAGACTCTTAAAGTAATGGCATCAGCCTTTTGCCACTCTCAATGTGGTTGCAATCGTGAGGTTTTTGTTTGCCTCATTTGTCTGAGATGCAGGACTAGGTAAATTCCATCTTGTTAGTTTAGGCCCCTAACCCTAATTTATACACATTTTCCTGTTGTCGATTTGTGCCATTTCCGTGTTTCGGAAATAAATATGTTCTTCTGGTTTTGAGGCAGAGGCTGCAACAAGACTGCATGAGAGAGGTTCAAGGATAGGCCCCCTACACATCAGCAGAAGCCCCTTCCTCACTGTTCATTGATAAAAATCCATCAGAGCAGTCTATAGTCAAGTTCACATCTCACCAACCTGTCTAAAAGGAGTAAGTAAGAGATTTTTATCCAACACTTCGCTGAGTGGATAGGACATACTTGACCAATCCTTGAGTTCAGTCACAGAGCAAGACACGGAGAGAGAGGGAGAATACCGTGTACAACAGAGACAGAGAATGCAATATTTATGCTGCCACAAACCAAGGAATGCCTGGGTCCACCAGAAGCCGGAAAAGGCAAGGAAGGATCTCTGCCTGGGGCTTTGAGGGTGCAAAGACTGGTTAACACCTTGGTTTCAGACGTCCAGGCTCCACCTGGTTTGGGGGGCTTTGTTATAGTAGCCCTGGGAAATGAATACAAGTAATAACTCCTTTATTTTTTAGTTTTTCACATTCAATAATAAAATGTTTAAGACTTAATTTTCTTCTGTGTGTGCTTGACCTTATTGTTGATTCTTTTCACTTTCCACATGGATTATATTTTTAGTTTGATTTTGCTTGATCCAAAGTTTATAGAGCTCTATGTTACATGATTGCTGAGTAAAGGAGTTAACTTATCCTTTTATTAATGATTTCTAGTCTTATTAAATTACTGTTAAATGACAGACACAGTGCTCATGCCTGTAATCCAAGCACTTTGAGAGGCTGAGGTAGGAGGACTGCTGCCCAGGAGTTTGAGATCTGTCTGGGCAACATAGCTAGACCTCATCTCTACAAAAGATAAAAAAATTAACCAGGCATCAGAACATGTCCCTATAGTCCCAG
>CAUYQG010196070.1:0-22017 GCA_963574415.1 Tarsius wallacei
AGTCTCACTGTCGCCCAGACTGGAGTGCAGTGGCCGCTCCCGGCCACCGCAGCCTCGACCTGCTGGGCTCCGGCGATCCTTCCGCCTCAGCCTTCCAAGGATTTGTTGTAGAGATGAGGTCTCACCAAGTTGCCCAGGCAGGTCTCGAACCCGCGGGCTCAGGCAACCCACTCACCTCAGCCTCCCAAGGCGCGGGATTACAGGCTGAGCCCCCAAGCCCTGCAAAGTCTGCATTTCTAACAGACCCTGATGTGAGGTCAATTGTGAGTAGCAAGTGTTTTTCAAATCTAGACCACAAAAGAATCATCTGGGGATCTGGGGACCTTTTTTTTTTTAATAGCTTTATTGAGGCATAACTCACATACTGTGCAATTCATCCATTTAAAGTGTATGATTCAATGGTTTTTAGCATATTCACAGAGTTGTGCAACCATTACTCTAACTAATTTTAGAATATTTTCATCACTCTGAAAATAAGCTACTATATTTGTTCAAACATTTCCCTCCAACTTTCTTTCAGCCCTATGTGACCAGTCATCTACTTTCTTTCTCTATAGATTTTCCTCTTCTGGACAATTCACGTAAGTTAATTGTACAATATGTCTCCTTTTTATCTTGTTTCTTTCACTTAGCATAATATTTTCAAAGGTTCATTCAGGTCAGAGTATGTATCAGTGCTGCATTCCATTTTGTTGCCAAATAATAGTTCCTTGCGTGGATATACCACATTTTATTTATTCCTTCATCGGTTGATGGACATTTATGTTATTTCCTTATATACAACTGGCTCATGTGATTGTGGAGACTTTGCAAGTTCAAAATCTGCAGAATAAGCCACAGGCCAGTGACCCAGGAAAGAGGTGCAGTTCCAGTCCAAAGGCCATCCGCTGGCACAATTTCTTCTTGCTTGGGGGAAGTCAGTCTTTTTCTACAAAGGCCTTCAACTGATTGGATAAGGCCCACCCACATTATGGAGGGTAATCAGCTTTACTCAAAGTCCACCAATGTAAATGTGAATTCCAACCACATAACACTTACACCAAAACAGCTGGATCTGACCACATGCCTGGGTCCTGTGGGTCAGCCAAGTTGGCACACCTTTATGGGTCTGTGGTTCATTATGCAGAAACAATGGCTAACCATTTAAACTATGAACTGCCTCAGGCACTGGGGATATTGAAGCAAAGACATGCTCCCTCCCCTCAGAAAGGTCACAGTATAAAATGGGACACTCACAGTGCACACCTCAAAGGCAAATCATGAGGAAGGAATGGAACCATATGCATACATGGCAACCAACGTCACACCTGGCATTCTCAGGCACCCGAGCAACACCTGCTAAGGCCAAAAGCATGTTGGAGTCAGGTGGCATTTCTCTAGATGATAAGAATGGCCCTATTTTCAGAGCTATTTCACACACTAAGCCACTGCCACAGCTGTCCCCGGGTGCAGTATAAGAAGCCCTCACCCAAGAGAGATTTACTGCCGTAAAAAATATTGCCCTGTTGGCCAGGAAAGCCGCAGTGCCTGCTGCACCCGTCGGAGGCCCACTGCCCGCAGCCACACACACCAATCTAAGCAGGATTATTAAAGCATAAATCCCCATCGCTTGTCTCCCTCTCATCGGGCCGAAGCATCACCATGTTCATTAGCGGGAAATGTGAGGTTATATAATCTAATTTTTATAACTCTCCAAGGATAGTGTGGGTCATACATTAGGCTGAGATTTCAACCTTTAAAGATAAGGAGAATGTCATTTTTATTAAAAAGGACCACAAAGCATAATGAGAATTATTACCTCAAATAGGCAAAATAACCCAGAATCCACAGAATAGAGTGCGTATAATTCTCTCTAATGCCATGGTCTCTGAAGCAGGAGTGCGGATTAAGCAGCTCAAGGGCATTTGCCAGGGCTGCCCAAATGGCCCCAGGGCCCGGCTGATAGACTGAGGGAGGTGTGGCACCGTGAATCCCGATGCTTGGCTGGCAGGAGGCTGCCCAGGCTCCAGCTGAATTCTCTGCCTAGGCTGGGGAGGAGCAAAGCCAGTGGCTGCCCCTCACCTCGGAAGACCTGGGCAGCCACCGAGGGACATTCAGCAGAGAAGCCTGTGTGGCTCACAAGAGAAGGACAGGCCACTGTGACCGTTCCTGATCTCCAAGTTGGGATGCTGGACTCCCCTACTTCTCTCACCCTTCTGAGTGACCCCTCCAGGGTCAAGTGAAAGTGCTCCAGAGTCCAAAGCAACTCTGTTGACATGGACTCTGAGGCGTCAAAAAAAAAAAAAAAAGACACCAGTACTTGCTCTGTCTGCCCAAATGTTTAAGGGATTTCAGAATAGGTTTAATGGCACATTAGCTGCCTACAGGACTGGCCATGGGTGGCCAGGATATCTAGATTTGAGAAAACATCTAAGAATCAAAAGTTTTTTCCTATGAATGCAAATTACTAGGTTGCTTCCGTCTTTGATTTTTCCTGTCACTCAAACCCTACACTACAAACATGGGCTGGGAACTTCTGAATTGGAGTCCAGCTATTCCTCTATGTGTCCCATTGCCCAGCCTCTCCTCAGTCCCCTGCCTGCCCATCCTTGAAGCTGCCCCACTCTATGGGTGAAATCTCTTTCTGGATGGTTCCTGCTTCCTGCCCTTACCCCTTCTGAAGGCTCCTGCAGCTATGCCTGGGGTGTGAGGTTGCTGAGCCGCTGATGGCGTGCCTCCCTGGCCAGATGATAAGGGCGGTCACCCAGTACCCACAACAGTGCCCAGCAACATTGAGCAGGTCTCAGTCACTATTTGTGGGTTGACTCCAGCAGAATCCATGACAGTTGCACAAATGGGAAGGGAGGAAACAAGCCAAACTTCCTAAAATTCGTTTTCCCACGTGCCCATTATGCCGTAGACAGTAACAACCCATCCACTGTACAGCTCAGGGAAAAGTGCAAGGCCCAAAGAGAAAAAGAAGAGATGGAAGCCCGAGGACACATAGGCCCAGCTCATAGTGCACCCGCAGACACTCCCTCTCACAACCAAGAGGTCCTCAGGCAGGAAGTTCTGCTTCAGCTAATCCAAATCTTTCTTGTTGCAGTTTAAGCCAATTTCCTGGGCAGCACGATGCACTTTTCATCAAGGACACATGGGTGGCAATTATCTTTGAGAGTGGCTATTACGGGCAGGCTTAGCGGATGACAGCCTTTTAAGTTTTCAGAAGTGTGTGTGTCTTTATTCTGTGCCATATGGACTTCCTGCTCTCTTGTTCTGCATATTTAAAAACTCATCTTCTAGCTTATCTATTTGAAATACATGTAATTCATTGGAATGGTCAGGACATCAAGTAAAACCGTGTTTGCAGCTTCTGATCAATACCTCACCAAGGGAAGTGCTTAAGCAAAGATAACTTACACTCCAACCTCAGAGCAAATCTTAGCAGGGCTCACTCAAGAATGTTCCATACCTTCATTTTTCTCACTCCCTAAAACTCTGAACTCCAGAGATTTCTGATTAAACAAATGTTTATAACCAGGCTATTTTAGCCTTTAACATATTTTTTAAAACATTTTGTGCAATTTTGCAGATATTTATAATCAGATTATCTTAATTTGGAAAATATGTTTCCTAAGACACTATGTGCAATTTTAAGTAATATTCTCTTTTTTTTTTTTTTTTGAGTTGGAGTCTCACTCTGTCACCCAGACAGGAGTGCAGTGGCCACTCCCGGCCACTGCAGCCTCGACCTGCTAGGCTCCGGCTATCCTTCCATCTCTGCCTTCCGAGTAGCCGGAATTACAGGCACGCGCTACCACGCCCGGCTGATTTTTTTATTTATTGTAGAGATAAGGTCTTTCCAAGTTGCCCAGGTGGGTCTCGAACCCGCGGGCTCAGGCAATCCACTCACCTCAGCCTCCCAAAGTGCGGGATTACAGGCTGAGCCACCGAGCCCGGCTAGTAATATTCTTTTAAGTACAATCTAAAAAGTCATCCTATAAGAGAATGATTGTAGCTGGGACTTTGGTAGCTCTTTTTCCACAAAGAACTCCAGGCTCTAAACCCAGACTCCTAAGTAAATATTAAAGGAGACGCTGGCATTAAACAAAACCTCATGTTATCTTTGCGAAATACCCACAGTAAAACCAAGTGTTAAAAAAAATGACCCAACGCTTTAACTCAGATCTGCATGGAAGACCGAAACTTTAATTAGAAGTGCCTCCTCCACCCCTCATTTAGTACAGGAGGGATTTATCTGTCCGGGTGGTCTGATTGGGGATGATATTAATTTTTTATAAAATGCACATTTGGGAATGTCCTCACTTCCTGTAATCTTCCAGTTCTCATTAGTGCTGGATATGAGTAAAATACTTAAGTTTTAAAATACTCCTTTGAGGCAGGCAGGACAGACAGCTCTTTGCTGATCTGTATCAAATCTCTGCCTACAATTTAAAACAAGAAAAGTATGAACATTTCAACACAAGTTTGGAGGGTTTGCCAAGGCAGACTTCTGATTTCTAGATGTCAAGCCCAATAGACTCTCGGGACAAAGTGCTCTCCTGCAAATGGTGGACCCCAGTGGGAAAGAGGGCATCCTTAGAAGGGAAGGTCCTCTTAGGGTCATGGAGAA
Source organism: Tarsius wallacei (assembly GCA_963574415.1). Classification (NCBI taxonomy): domain Eukaryota; kingdom Metazoa; phylum Chordata; class Mammalia; order Primates; family Tarsiidae; genus Tarsius; species Tarsius wallacei. The sequence continues at coordinate 4,613 of CAUYQG010196070.1, forward strand.
ATGACATGAGTCACCACAGTGGCAGCGGAGACCATGGGGAGTGCATTTTGAACCTCAGTTCTGGGCTTGTGGGTCACAAAGTGCTCCCTGAGTGAAAAGCTGGAACACACTTAACTGTAGCTTCTGCAAATGACTGACCCATTCTCTTGATGGTTTCATGAGAACAAAATGCCCATGGAACAGGCAGAAGGAAAACCAGTCCTGGGAAGGAAACAACTGAGAGTCTGGAAAATGATTATTTTCCTAATGGGGAATGAAAGTATTTTTCATCTTGTTATGACTGATAAAACAGAAAGCCTAACTGTTACTAAAAATCAAAGGATTCATTAGTCTCTTGAAAGACACCATTGCCAAGTTTCAGATCTGAACAAATGGGCTTGGTTTTTGTCATTTCAATAGATATGTGCTTTACTTTGGTGACATGTTTTAACTTTGACTCCTGTTCAAATTTTCTGTTTAATTTTTTAATACTTTTTCTATCTTCTGGATGAGGAGAAAATCAACAGATATTAGAATAAAAAATTCATGTCAAACCCCCTTGAGAAACTGAATGCATTTTCTTGGTATCAACTTTCTAGTAACTAAATCTGTCTGTTAATACAAATAAGAAGACATTGAAATCAAAATCATTGTATACTAAAATATTCCATTATTTCCTCTCAGCCTCAACCCCCTTTCATTCTGCTTTATTGTCTTTATTATAATAAGCTTAAGAAGATATAAGATGTGAAAGCGAGAAATCCTGGTTCCAGAGAGGCAATTTCATTTCCAAGCTAAGAATTGATCATCTACTTTTCCTATTCATGCTGCTCAAACTCATATTGGTCTTTCTAATTTTAACAGCAAAAGTCAGCTTGGAAAGAATGATTTTGTGCATATTTTCACAATATGTTAACAATTCCAACTGCGAGGAGTCAATAGTTACAGCATACATCATAATCAGCAAGACTGCATTAAGAGGAGATAATTATGAATGGAAAAAGTATACATTATTTGTGTCTAACAGCAGCTCTGGATGATGAGAATGGGGCCTTGTTCATGAGAACACATGTTTGGTAATTGAGCTCTCATTTTGAAGATTAATTGTTCAGTGACAGCTGTCTAAGACACACTATCTTATCAGTGATGGAAAATGGCCTCTTTGAGTCTGTCCTTCTGGGTCCTAGGCACTGGGCTAACTGCAGAGCAACACCAAAGCGCACAGGGCAATGGTTTGGTAGGCATCTTCTGTCATGGTTTTTCCTCAAATAGAACAATTCTTCCTTAAAAACTGGCAGTCATACAAGAGTCTTAGGGCTGTGACTTCCTTCAAAAGGGAATTTGTGTCCCAAAGATGGCAGGCAAGGTCATTTTAGGTGGGACACATGTGGATTTTATTTTAATCACTATGTAGTTACTTTCTTGTATATTATTAAAAATACAATTAGCACATCCAAATTTAATTTCAGAGGTAGAATTGCTTAGAATGAAGCAAAGTAACAAAAGTCAGCATATTCAAGTACATGTAAAGAATAACCATAAGTACAGTTTTCCCTTGATAAATGCGGGGTGTTGGTTCCAGGACCTCACATATGTACCCAAATCCAGGCATACTCAAGTCCTGCAGTGGGCCCTGTGAAAATCATGTATACAAAGTCGTCCCGCAGTGCTCGTGGATTTCGTATCCCTCCAATTACTCTGTTAAAAAAAAATCTGCATATAAGTGGCTCCAGGCGTTCAAACCTGTGTTGTTCAAGGGTCAACTGTAACTTACAGCACAGGTGTTGCTTGGGCATGGCAGGAGACATGATGGTTTGAAAATGATTGAAGTTTGGAAAGCAGGCTGTGAAATTTTGTTTTTTCCCAATCAGGACAAAAGCCCTGTCTCCGTTCACTGGAAGAGAGGTCTGGAATGAGGGAAGGAGATTTTGATTGCATGTGTCCAACACTCAAATTGAATTCAGATATGTCCATGGTCTCTAGTGGGCTTAAAAACAACACAAGTTAACATTCCTAAGGTTGTCAACATGTGGTCCTCAAATTTATAATTGAGACCTCAACCTTGGCACAGAAATAGGAAAAGCAGCGGCTAAACAATGTGTGTGTCTTTAAATCCTATGCCTTAAAACTCTCCCAAGCCCGACTTCCAAGACTCCTGTGCACTCGGATGCAGAGACATGAATCACAGAAACCATTGGGATTTGCAACAGCAACAACATCTGAACTGTTGGGGGCCAGGCCTTGTTCCAGACCCTTGACCTAAATTATCCCGTTCCAGTCTCCAACACTCCCAGGGAGATTATTATCCCCATTTAAAGATGAAGACACTGAGACACACAGAACTAACAGCTAGCATAAGAAGAACCCAGATTAGGACCCAGGTCCAGAAGCTGACCTCTTCACATTTGCAATTATTATACTGCCTCGAGCTGCCTGTCACTCAATGTTTGCCCATCATCAAATGCTCTGAAATGTAGTTCACAATGAAACTCAAGAACAGAGAGGTTGAGGCAGAAACTTGGAGGTCTGAAGCATCGTCTTGTCACTCAGTTGTCAGTCCTGTCTCCTGGAGGTTGTAGACCTAACTGGCCAGCTATTTTTGAGAAGAGTAAAAGTGCTGTCAATAAAAACTGAGATACTTGCAAGAAACTGATAGGCAATCGCTTTCTTTATTTTTATGTAAATTTCATTTAAGAGAATTTTAATGTTGGGTGCTTAGCATGGTAGAAAAAAGTCTGACCATTGTGTCTCCACCGTATCAGAGAAATGAAGCACCTTGAGCCTGTCCTTTTGTCAAACTTGATCTTCTCTCTCAGGTTCCATCACTTCAAGATTGGATATACCTTATGAGAAAACATGATTGAAGATAGTCTACACATCATTTCTCAGTTTTCCTTGGCTTTTCCCAAAGAGAGTGCCTATTAGGAAGCATAGAAGTGATTTTTCAAATCTACCGTCAAATTGCCTGTGAGAATGACTCCTCTTTTCAAGGTCAAATTAGTCTTTGAAGAATATTTGGGATCACTGAAGGAAAATTACTTTTAGGCATCATAATGATAGGCAATAGTAAAAGAACTCCAATTCCTTTTTAGAGTGATTATGAAAATTAATCAAATGCTAAACTCAGAAAATGAGAAAAATATGCACTGTGTGAAGAGAGACACACACTATTTAAGATGGGTGGGTGTGTGGGCTCTGAGTTAGTTCTGCTTTGGTGCCAATGTTGCTTAATGCCAAGTTTCTGACTTGCACGTGGGGAAGCTGCTAGGTCAAAGGCCCTGAGTGTGCTTTCAGTTTACAATAAACCCTGTTAAGTTAGGCTGCGTGAAACACGCTTGTGCTTACCATGGGAACAAGACAGAGAACTGTCTCAAGGAAACATTGGAAGTGCCAGCTCCTTCCCTTGATCTGAACAAAGGCACGAAAAGAACATTTAACACTCGCAAACCAAACCAAACTGTGTCTTTAAAACAGCCTAACAGAGACTTCCCAAAGTCAAGCAGCTTTCAACCAAGCAGTTTTTGACATTGACAGTTTCTTCCTTTTTCTTCCTCCTCTTCTATCATCTCTGTGTCAAACCAGCAACAACCGATAGCAAAACCCAAATCACCATCCCCCATCCCCAAACTGGAAATCAGGAGGATGGACCCGAGTGAAGGGCATAGCCAGGTTCATGGCTCTGATGCTTCTTATTAGGGCACTCATTGACACCCTATAGACCTGTCATTAAAGGTTCCTATCCCATTCAGATTGGAGTTTCAGGACAGTGACATTCACATTCTCCAATTCACGACCTAGGACATTCAAAGAGCCATCACTAACCTTGTTGTGTACCCTACCTTCTTAAGTGGCTAACGAATAATGAAAGCTTACCAAAGCCCTCCTGTCCACTTCAGAAATGGCTGACATTGACCGAGCACTTACTGTGTGCCAGCCACTGTGCTAGCAACTCTGAGGCATTATCTTATTTCTTCTTTTTAACAGTGAAGATTCTCCTTTTGCAGGTGAGGAAACTGAGGCTGGAAGAGGTCACCATTCTAAAAGACAGGTAGGTAAGCCATGTCTGGCACCCGGGCAGACTCCAGAACTCATGCTGTCAATCCTGGCTAGTTCAAGTCCAATTTGGCACTGGGCACTTGGGGTTGGTACTAACAACCATAACTGTACCATAAGAGTCCTTCAGGAGGGACCCATACTTAGGGCAAAGCTGCCCCCAAAAGCATGCTTTTGCATTCGTTAACTCTGCAAAGAAACGAACACTTCCCATGAACCAGATCCTGTTCTAGACATTCAAACGTAGTTGTGAACAAAAGAGGCAAACTCTGTTAAACCAAGGAGCTTATATTCTAGTGAGGAGTAAAAGATATACCAACAAACAAAGAATAAGTACAGTAGTTAGTGGTTAAAGAAAAATGCAGTGGATTACATGTGGGGGGTGTTATTTTATATAAAGTGGTCAGTATTCTGGACAGTTGGGGTGGGGGGATGGGGCAGTGGGATTCACATGACCCCTCAATCACTTAAACACACACTGAGCACCTGCTCTGAACTGCAGGGCCTGGTGGAAACACAAAGAAGCAATCCCAGCCTTCAAGGAGATAATACTCCCATTGGTGCTTCAGGTTATGAAAACCTGGAAGAATTACTTGGGGAACAAGAGAGAATAAATGCAAGATGAGCTATAAGGAAGGTAGAGACATCAGGAGGGTTCTCCATGACCTGGGAGCATCTGAGAAGGCCTAAGAAGTGCAAATATCCCTTGGCTTTCAAGGATGGCAAGGTTCAGATAGGTAGAGAAAAGGAGGGAAGGTTGTTTAGCTCACAGCACAGTGCCTGGCACATAGCTGATTCTCAGTGAATACTGGTGGCACAGGCGATAAATTAATCAGTGGGTAAGGAAGCAGTAGGAGGTAAAACTGGAAGGCTAATTGAGACCACACCTTAGAGAACTGAATAGCATCCTAGTACTATTAGGGCATCCTAGAGAATTAGGGCATTTCTGTTCATTCCAACATTAAGAACAAAATTTTAATGTCCTATATAAATTGCAATCTTATTTTTCATAATCAGTCATTTTGGAAATACATTGTATAAGATGCTAGAGCTAAAAAGATACTTAAAACATGAGTTTAAATTTTTCTCTCCCTGGCTTTAGCTCAACTTTCATTAGTAAGATTGGTCTAATAAAAGTTTGTGATTAAATTTCATTTTTCACAAAGAAATAGGAAGCCAGACAGAGCCTATATCTCCTGAAGGAGAAACTAAAAAATTCGTAGATAATTGCTTCAGTAACCCCAGATTCTTGCTAGTGTTAGGAATGCACGCCAGTGTAGATTTAAAACACTGATGGGTCTGTTTTGAGGAGGGGGGCATGTCAGTAGTATTTTAACACAACTCTATTGCATCAAAGCACTTGAAGAAGACTAGTAAATTACATCACATTGGTTGGGGAAATTTTGTTTTCGTTGTTGTGGAGAAAGTCTCAGGGTAGGCGAGCTGCTCCATTTTCCCTCCAGAGCCAGGGCAGCATGGAAACTTCAAAAATGGACCAACCACGTCCAACTGTCAGGAGAATCAGTTTTGATGTGAAATTGCAATTTGGACTGAAGACCAATATCTTGCATGCCATATTAAATAAAACATCACATAAAGCTTAGAAGCCGTAAGATAGAGGGGGAACAAGTTTGAAAAAATTTAGCAGTCACAGATGCCAGTTAAACTCAAGACAGAAGCTAACTTCCCAAGACACTGTCTTATGGCCTATTGCTTCTAAAAATGAATGCATAAACAACACGCAGAATTAAGCCACCATAGAGCTAGGAACTATTATAGGAAAAAGTGATTTGTTTATTTGATCAACAGAACTCTCTAGCAGCAGCATCTGCTCTGCAAGAGGTAATTCACAGTCAACATCGCTTGGCACTGTTGCTGAATTTATTAAACATTTTTGAAAAATCAACTTTTGTCAACTTTTTCTGAGAAAACAAGGTCAGGGATCAGAATGTCAAGCTTGTGAAGCGAGGTAATAATAGCAGCTAAAAAAAAAGCAGAAAGGACTGAGCACTAGCTTTTATCCCCCTCCCAAGCAATTGGCCTTCCTGCCCAAGAGTCTAAATGCACACCATTCCAAAGGCTGTGGCGTGGGTTCAGATGGAGGTGAGGTGAGGTTTTCTCATCTCTTGCTTTATTCCTGTACACTCTTTCAAAAGCAGCCAATCAAGGTGTGGGCACTTTTTATACCTTGTTCTGCACCACTGCCTCCACCAACAGCAAGAGGACACTTGGAAGTAAAGGTTCCACAGTTGATGGAAAGCTTGGCTTGCCTGGGAAAGATTAAGCAACTACTATTTTTTAAAACGTGCACAAATGGCCAATCAATGGGTCCTCCCTGTTCCTTTTCAGAGCAATGATTCAAGCCCCGAAGCTGGGAAGACAAGTTTGATGGATTTTCATGAGACGGGAGCAGGTGCTGCTGTGATCGATCCCCAAGAACCACGCGTCATTGGGGATGGAAATGGGCATGTTTCCTGTGCTCTGATCAGGGCTTTATCTTCTCAGGTCCAGGAGGAGGAAGAAAAGCTTGACTGATCTTTCTGATGACTGCATTATTAAAACTATCTCCCACCATTCCATTTCTTTCTCATAGTCTAGTGACCTTTGTTATTGGAGGGTGAAGAAGAGCCTTGTTGCCTTAAACTTATGATCCATTGCCTCGATTTAGTATTCTATTTACTCAAAAACATATCTATTGCCAAGAACCACTGGCAATATGTTGGAAATACAGATGGGAAAAATATGACTCTTATCAGCTTAAGTGCTCAGTTTAAAAAATAGCCTGAAGCATTATCTAGTAGAAAATATCAAACAACATATACAATGTGCTGTATCTTAAGCAAAAAAGGGTAAGAAAGTAGGAAGGTGGCCAGGCATGGGACTGTTATGTTTACCAAGGACATAGGTAAAATCCAAGTACTGAGGGAACCAAATTGAAGACAAGGTTCTACTCCATGTGGGTCAATCTTTCTTTCCTAATTCTTCCTTTCTTGATGCAGTTGTCTCATTTACATACTGGCTTTGATGAATTAAAGTAATGGCTCTGAATGGTACAAGAGTGCCTGCAACATATATTTATAGAAGGCTAATTTATTCACCACATAATCTCCAGGGAAGAGGGCTTGATTGATGGTGTGTAAATCTGTACATGTGAACAAGCAGCTTTCTTTTTCCTTCTAATGAAGAATAAACGTGCATTTCCATAGCAGACGTATGGAATCTGACGTTCCAGGTAGAGAAACACAACTTGAAAACTCCAGCCCTTCATAAGAATATCTTTCATGGAATCTAAAACTTGGCAATGTGTGATCCTCCAGTAAGTTCAGTTGAACTTCTGTTGACCTCAGAGAGAAAGGCAGCAGGTCAGAATCATCATAACCTCCAGGTCTAAGGGAACCATCATCTTCAGGGGCAGCAATGAGGAAATGAAACCAAAGAATCAAGCCTCCTGGAGGTTGTCAAGCCTCTGTTTAACATCAGCTCTGACAAGCAGGTCTAAAGTTCTTAAACGCCTGTGGTAGGAGGTGCTGTGAAAACAGAACTTCATGGCTTTTATCCTTTCCCTTTTAGGTGATTATTGTGGTAGAGAAAAACTTACTGAGGTTTTCGTTGGGGTTTTGTTTTTCCCTGAATGAAGATTTGGCAAAGAGCTAGGGAAAGACTTCTTCTAAGACCTTTTCAATCCCATATTTACCATTTTGGTTTTGTTTGTTTGTTTTCAATTGGCTAGCCTACTATCCAAATCATGTTAGGATTTAAGAAGCAAGAACTAGAAAGAAAAAAAAAAGACAATTTTTAGCAAAAATGAGAACTTTAAGATTTAAGGCAAATTCATGAGCTAGATAAAAGGTCAAAAAGGAGAGGATACTAGAAGTTATCTAGAAGTTATAAAAGTGATGGTATGGGAGTGGAGGAGATGGTATGCAAACTAATCACTATCCAGGGTTTGTAGCAAATCAGTGCTCCCTTGGAATACTGGAAGATATCAGCACTCATTTGGAATGTTGAACAGGAACTCTGTGACTAAATCTAAAAGGCTTTTCTATGGACATTCCTCCAACGGGTAAGGGTAAGACCTGAGACCAGAGGCCCTCCTGGCCTTCCCACTGAGATTATAGTTAAATCTAAGGCAGACAAGTCCTTGAGAAGAAAAGAGCATTTGACATCAAGACCTGTTCACAGTATAGGTGCACGGAAGGTATTGCATTGAGAGGTGGAGTTCAGTTTCCCTCCCCTGAATTGGGGTTGGCCCTGTGACTGCTCAATCCATAGAAGCCTGTGGAATTTAGCCTTCTGAGCCCCTTTTGAGCTTAGCCTTTAAGAGGAATGGCAGCCTCAGATTTCTTCCTCCTAGAACATGTGAGTTTGAGTTAGGCTAGTCACAAGTTCATAGTCTAGCTATCCAGCACGTAGATAGACTGTGCAGTGAGAAAGGCCCTAAGACTAGATGGAGTGGAAGAGATGTTCAGACATTCCAGCATCTCAGTTGGCCTCCAGATGACTCCAGTCCTATTTTACTTCAACCAACAGAGAATCCCAAGTAAGATCAGCAAAATAACTTCCAGGTTGAACCCAGTCTAACCACACAGCTGTGAGATATAAGAAAATGATTGTTGTTTTAAAACAGCTAAGTTTGGGGGTAATTTGTTAGACAACAATAAATAGCTAAAACACATGGACATCTGAATGTTTGCTTTTCATCCACTAATTGACTTATTCATGTATTTATCCATTTTACAAATACTTGCTGAGTCTTTGCACTATATCAGACACTTTACTAGTGTCTGGAGAACCAGCAGGAATGTGACATATATGGTTTCTTCTCCCTTGTAGCCTCCAGTTCAGCATCAAAAACAGCAATTGTAATGATGATGGGTGCCATAGAGGGTTAGGGCAAGGATGCTGTGAAAGGAGTACAAAATATCCAACACTGAATAATGTAAAATTTACACTGCCTGGCAGTCAGTTAAAAATTACCAAGCATCGTGAAGAACCAGAAGAAAACAATCCATAATGAGGTAAAAAAAATAACAATAGAAACAGATTCAGAAAAGACACCAATGATGGTATTAAAAGGTAAGAACATTAAAATAGTTATAATTATATTCCATGCCAAGGAGAGACGTGGAAGACATAAAGACCCAAACCAAGTTTCTTTCTTTCCTTTTTTTTTTTTTAGTTGGAATCTCACTCTTTCGTCCAGGCTGGAGTGCAGTGGCATCCACGCTCACTCCAGCGTCAACCTGCTGGGCTCCGGTGATCCTTCCGCCTCAGCATTCTGAATAGTTGGAACTACAGACGTGTGTTACCACGCCCAGCTATTTTTTATTTTATTGTAGAAACAAGGTCTTGCCAAGTTGCCCAGGCTGGTCTTGAACCTGTGGGCTCAGGCAATCCACTTGTCTCGGCCTCCCAAAGTACTGGGATTACAGGCTGAGCCACCAAGCCCGGCCTTAGACCCAAACCATGCTTCTTAATTAATAGCAGATCAGACAATTTAGATGAAAAAATTAGTGCACTTGAAGACAGAACAATTGAAAATACCCAAAACAAAGGAAAGAGAGAAAAGAAAAATAAAAGCAAAACAAAAAAATAGTGATCTGTGGGACAACATCAAATTCTTTAGGTGGGAAGAGGTATGGATAAAATATTTTTAAAAATAATAACCAATTTTTTCACAAATGTGATGAAAACTATAAATCACAGGTGCAAGAAATCTCAAGCCCAAGAAATAAGTTGCTCCTTGACTTACAATGGGGTTATGTCCCAATAAAATAAACCCATCCTAAGTTGAAAATATTATAGTAGAAAAGATAGCTGGGCTCGGTGGCTCAGCCAGTAATCCCGCGCTTTGGGAGGCTGAGGTGAGAGGATTGCCTGGGCCCTCAGGTTCGAGACCCGCCTGGGCAACTTGGCGAGACCTCATCTCTACAATAAATAAAAAAATTAGCCGAGTGTGGTAGCGCGCACCTGTAATGCCGGCTACTCAGAAGGCTGAGGTGGAAGGATTGCCGGAGCCCAGCAGGCGAGGCTGCGGTGGCCAGGAGTGGCCACTGCACTCCAGTCTGGGCCACGGAGTAAGACTCCAACTCAAAAAAAAAAGAAAAGAAAATATATTTAATACACCTACCTAATTTATCAAACATCACAGCTTATCCTAGCCTACCTTGAACCTACTCAGAACATTTACATTAGCCTACAGTGCGGTAAAATCCTCTAATACAAAGCCTATTTTATAGTAAAATGTTGACTATCTCAGGTAATTTATTGAATACTGTACTGAAAGTGAAAAACAATGGTTTCATAGACACTCGAAGTATAGTTTGTACTAAATACATATCACATTTGTGCCATCATAAAGTTGAACAATTGTTAAGTGGAACCATTCAAAGTCAGTTGTTATACAAATGATACCATAATAGTCAGAGGAAAAAAATGCATCATGTACAGAGGAACAAATTTAAGAATGACAGCAAATTTCTTGTCAGAAGTAATGCAGGTCAGAAGACAGTGGATTGACATCATTACATTCCTGGGTGCAGGAGGAGGGAAAGAGGCTTCTGACCTAGAATTCTATAACCAGCAAAACACTGTTCAGAAATGAAGATGACAAGCTAAGTCAGCTTTTCGTCTCACATTTTCTGGCTTTATAATTGCTTTTTCTTGTCCAGAATTGACAAGCTGATTCTAAAATCTATATGGAAATTCAAAGGACTTAGAATAGTCAAAACAACTTTGAAAGAACAAAGTTGGAGGACAGACACATACTAAATTATTTTAAGATTTAATATAAAACTACAATAATTGCAACAGGGTGGTATTAGTATAACATAAAAATATAGATCAATGATATAGGACACAGCTTAATTAAAAACTACTTCATTGCTAAAAAAAATTGCTAATCATCATCTTCAAGGAGTTGTAATCTTTTTGCTGGTAGAGGATCTTGCCTCAGTGTTGAGGGCTGCTGACTGATTAAGGTGGTGGTTGATGAAAGTAGGGGTAGCTGTGGTAATTTCTTAAAATAAGACAACAGTAAAGTTTTCTTCCTTTCACAAAAGATTTCTCTGCAGTATCCAATGCTGCTTGATAGCATTTCACCCACAATAGAACTTCTTTGAAAGCGGGAGTCAATCCTCTCAACCCTTGCAACTGCTTTATCAACAAAGTTTATGTAATATTCCAAATTATTTGTTGTCATTTCAATAATGTTAAAAGCATCTTCACCAGGCATCAATTCCATTTCAAGAAACCACTTTCTTTGCTCATTTATAAGAAGCAACTCCTCATCCATTAAAGTTTTATGAGGTTGCAGCAATTCAGTCACATCTTCAGGCTCCAGTTCTTATTCTAGCTTTTTTGCCTTTTCCGTCACATCTGCAGTTACTTCCTCCACCAAATTCTTGAACTCCTCCAAGTAATTCATGAGGGTTGAAATTAACTTCTTCCAAACTCCTGCTAACGTTGATATTTCAACCTCCTCCTCATGAATTACAGATTTTCTTAATGGCATCTCAAATAATAAATCCTTTCCAGGAGGTTTTCAATTTACTTGGCCCAGATCCATCAGCGGAATCATTATCTATGGCAGCAATAGCCTTACGAAATGTGTTTCTCAAATAATAAAACCTGAAAGTCAAAATTACTCCTTCATCCATGGGCTGCAGAATGGATGCTGTGTTAGCAGGCATGAAAACAATATTAATTTCCTTGTTTTTCAACAGAGTTCTTGGGTGATGAGATGCAATATCAATGATCAGTAATATTTTGAAAGAACCCTTTTTTTCTGAGCAGTAGGTCTCAACATTCAGCTTAAAATATTTAGCAAATTACATCATAGATGTTTTGCCATCCAAGCTTTGTTGTTCCACCGACAGAGCACAGGCAAATGTACACATTTAGCAGAACTGTTAAGCTAAGGGCCCTAGAAGTTTTGGAATGGTAAATAAGCATTCGCTTCAACTAAAAGTCTCCAACCGCATTTGCCCCTAACAAGAGAGTCAGCCTGTCCTGTAAGGCTTTGAAACCAGAAATTGATTTCTTCTTTCTAGCTATAAAATCCTAGATCAGCGGTCCCCGACTTTTTTGGCACCAGGGACCAGTTTCATGGGAGACAATTTTTCCGTGAAAAGGAGGTGGTGGGGAATCATCAGGCATTAGATTCTCATAAGGAGCGTGCCACCTAGATTCCTCACATGTGCAGTTCACAATAAGATTCGCGCTCCTAGGAGAATTGAAGGCTGCTGCTGGTCTGACATAAGGTAGAGCTTCTCTCGCTTGCAGCTCACCTCCTCCTGTGCAGCTGGGTTCCTAACAGGCCATGGACCAGTACCGGTCCATGGCCGGGAGGTTGGGAACCCCTGTCCCAGATGACATTGTCTTCTAATAGAAGGCTGTTTTGTCTACATTGAAAATCTGTTAATGTAGCCACCTCCATCAATTATCATAGCTAGATCTTCTGGTTAACTTTCTTTAGCTTCTACATCAGCGCTTGCTGCTTCACCTTGCACTTTTATGTTATAAAGATGGCTTATTTCCTTAAACCTCATGAACTAACCTATGCTAGCTTTAAACTTTTCTTCTGTAGTTCCCCTACCTGTCTTAGCCTTCATAAAATTGAAGAGAGTCAGGACCTCACTCTGGGTTAGGCTTTGGCTTAAGGTAAAATTGTGACTGGTTTCATTTTCTATCCAGAAGACTGAGACATTCTCCATATCAGCAATTAGGCCATTTTGCATTCTTATCATTCATATGTTCACTGGAGTAGAACTTTTAATTTCCTTCAGGAACTTTCCCTTTGCATTCACAACTTGGCTAACTGTTTGGCACAAGAGGTCTAGCTTTTTGCCCGTCTCGGCTTTAGACATGCTTTCCTCACTAAGGTTAATCATTTCTAGCTTTTGATCTAAAGTAAGAGACATGTGACTCCTCCTTCCACTTGAACACTGGGAGGTCACTGTGGCATGATTCATTGGTCAAATTTCAATACTATTGTGTCTCAGAGAACAGAGAAACCTGAGGAGAGGGAGAAAAGATAGAAAAAGGGCCAGTCAGTAGAGCAGTCAAAATACATACAACATCTATCTATTAAGTTCATCATCTTATATGTGTACATATGCATTATCCCAAAACAATTACAATAATAAGATTAAAGATCTCTGATCATAAGCCATCATGACAGATATGATGATAATGAAAAAGTTTGAAATATTGCTAGAGTTCCCAAAATGTGACAAAGAGAAGCAAAGTGAGGACATGCTGTTGGAAAATGGTGCTAACAGACTTGCCTTGAAGTCAAGGCTACCACAAACCTTCAATTAACAAAAATGCAATATCTATGAAGCACACTAGAGCAAAGCGTAATAAAACAAAGTATGCCTTCATATTTTACCACAATAAAAAAAGCAGAAACCTATTAGTGTAAGATAGTCCCTGAAATGTGTGGGTAATAGAAAAAGACCAGAAACAACCTAAGCACCTGTAAATTTGGGTTTGGTACAAAAATCATAGCATATTAAAAAATGTAGCCATTAAAAATAATTAGATGGTTGTCTATGTACTGATAGGAAATGATCTCCAAAGCTTCTATGTAAGATGAAAATAGCAGGATGCAGAATACTGTGTGCTCCCAATTGTGTAAGGAAGAAGGAAGAAGGAAGGGGCTGAGATTTATATACCCACACACAGACAAACATATAGTTGCACACATAGTTGCATATGCATAGAGTATTTCTGGAAGGATATATAAAGAACTGGCACTAACATTTGCCTCTGGGAAGGGTGACAGAGACACCTTTTTATTCTCTGAATTTTTACCTTGAGCATGCAGAGCTTTTTCATTTAGAAAAGCTAATACCCAAAAAAAAAAAAAAAAAAGAAAAAAAAAAATCCAGATCACCTGTGCACCAGAATATTTCAGCCCTTTGCAGCTTCCAGGGAATGTCACTTGCTCCTCCAAACTTAGCTCCTCTCCCTTTAGTAACTCACCCAGCTTGCCTCTCACTCCAAACCTCCTTTCCTCAGATGTACTCCCTCTAGAGATTCTTTTTCTCCTTCCTCTTCCAGAGGCTCATCTCTGGAACGACGGCGATGCCGACTGTCTCCACTTCTTCACCCTGCAACCACTCCTCCCACTCCTCAGTCTTCTGCCCTCTCACTCTCCCCGACACCTGCCACGGCTGCCTCCTTACCCAGTCTGAAATCTTTAGTGAGTGCTATTTTTCCTTGTCTTCCTGGCAGCATTCGGTAATGATGATCCCCTCCCCCATCCTGAATTCCATCTTCTTCCCTCCCTGGATCACAACACCATGAGTCTGAGGGATGCTTGGGTTTTGACTGGCATCACCCTATCCTGGAAAGTGCTTCAACTCAGCATGGCCTTAAAACAGGCATGGAAGCAGTTAATTCCATTGTAGGTGGACTTAAATTGAATATTACACAGTCTATTACCACACTACACATGGCACATAGCAGGGACTCAATAAATATTTATTGAATGAACCAAGGCCTCCTCCCAACTCTTACTTGTCCACCCACTCCTTTTCTTCTGCAGCCTCTTCTCTTTCCCCAGCTGTGGATGTTCCGCGATGCTTTACCTTCTGCTCTTCTCTCTGTCGCCACCGCCATACACCTTTCCCCCGCACAGCCATAGCAATGCCCGTCCCACGTGTTGCTTCCCCTCCATCTCCCACTCTCCGTTCTTTATAGAAACCATTACTTGGATCGCTTACTGCCAATTCAGAGTTAAGAGCACATCTAAACTTATTTACTCCTCCAAACAAGTCTACTTTTCAGGAATTTGCAACTGTTCATTCTCACTTATTCCTCTGTGCAGTTGAAAAGAAGTCTAACTGGTTCTTCCGAGAAATGTTATTGCCCCTTCCTCATCCACCTCACCCCGCTGCTGCCTCCCTGGCGCAAGTTTCAGCTTCTCAAACTTAGCGCCCTACAACAAATCTCCAACTGGCCTTCCTGTCTCCGATCTCTTGCCCCACCCATATATCCTTCATATCAAACACAATATCAAATATAATATCAAATGTTAGATTAATATTTTTAAGTCTTTCTCAGCCACAACTGAAATTTAAGCTACTCACTTTAAGATGGTTAACTCGATGTAGTGTGACTTTCACTTCAATTTAACAAAACATCAGTTACTGAACTTTTGTAACACCTTACTGGCTCCCTCATTGATTAGTGAGTTAAATGAAAATTTCAACATATGTTCACTTAAAAAAATTAAGCTACTTTGCCCTCATGCAATATGATTAAATGGCATAAATGACATTTCAATACCCTCATGAGGCAGTCCATATTCCTCAGCTTGGCATTCTACCTCCCAGGATATCTACTAGAACCCTCTGCAATGATGGAAATGTTCTACAACTGTACTGTCCAGTAGAGTAGGCAATAGACACACACGGTTATTGAGCACTTGCAATGTGACTTGTACAGCAAAAGAATGGGATTTTTATTTACTTGATTTTAGTTAACGAGACAAATTTAAATAGCCACATATAGGTACTGACTTCCTTATTGGGCAGCACAGTACTAGACAATCTGATGGACACTGATGTTCCCTTCCAACCTTCTCTCCCACTTGTCCACATCATGAACTCTCTTTTCCAGCCAGCCTGGTCTCTTCTCTATCTTTGGAACGAGTGACGTCACTGGAGATATTCATTCTTAGCTTGCTTCTCTCCGTTGACAGTTCTTTTTGCTCTCCTCCACCTACAAATCGACTCATTACTCCATGTTCAATCCTTGTCCTATTCTCTCCCAGAAGCGTCTGTGATAGTCAACAGTTCTTTCTCCTTGCTTAGCCGCGAGAAGACTCCAACTAGAGTGTTCCCTCTGGTGCTCAATGAAACTCTGCTCTTGAATAATTGCTGTCTTCTATGTGTGTCTAGATTCCCTCTCTAGATGGTGAGCTCTTGATCAAGAACACTTTATCCCATTCCCTTTCCTCTGCTTCCAGCTCATCCTGTACCTTACCCATATTCAGAGCATGGTAGCAGCACAGCAGCAGAGTGAACAGATGACAACATTGAGGCCATATGCTTACCTCTCCATTCATGCTGACCACCATGATGTGCAAATGACCATGAAATGATAAGATGAGAGGCTCTATATGTAGGAGGAAAAACGTTTAATACTGTCACATCTGGTCTTCATATGTTTGTTCCGTGGAAGACTTCCCTTTCAATTTAAACCCCAAAGTTGCTCAACATGTCTTCCTAATCCTGTCCTTGTGTGGTATGTAAAGAAAACAAATGCTACTTGAGAGGAATTAAGTAGAGTTGTGTATCAAGCCAAGACGGTGAGACGCCATACCTGGGATAAGGAGACAAGCAGGGGTTGTATTTTGATGGGCTGTTTGGGATGAAAACACAGTTTCTTGTACAATGGAATTTGTAATTCTGTGCTTAAATTTGAGCAAGCTCAAAAGCAGAGGCCAAGAGTAAGCTGCTTAGTACAATTAAGTAAAATCTGAGCGCCAGGTGGGAAAACACAAGAGATTAGTGCATACGGGGAGAAACTGAGAACTTGGACAATGCCTGAAAAGGTGTAGCAGTCTTTGACCATGAAGTTTCTTCTCCTTTGGGTCATTTTTTATTGTTGTTGAAAAATTGACTAGTTCTTTAGTGAAAAAGAACTAGAAATTTATCTGACACTTGCTAAACACTACTGAAGCAATAACAACAATAATAATATTAACAAGGATGAGAAAGAGAAGAAAGAAGAGGGATAAACGAAGCAAGAGAAAGAGGAGGAGAAAGAAGGAGAAGGAAGGGGAGGAGGAGGGAAGAGGAGGAAGGGAAGATGGATGAGGGAAGAAACGTTAAGAACAGTGTTGTCGTAAACATCATAATTGACTGTGATAAAATGTATACAGTTTCTCCTCCACACTGTGGTTTCAGTTGTTCTCAACTAATTTGTTGGGCTGTCTTTATAAAGCCTCCAGTGAAAGAACATTTCTACTTGCTGTTCCAGATAAGTATCTGAACTGAGCAGACCCTGCCTGACTTTGCAGTCAAAATTATAGTGCCCAGAGCAGATAAACACAGGGAAGCAGTCAATTCCCCTGCAGATTGTGTCTTAACAAAGCGTATTTCTCTCTGGATACATGTGACTCAGGCTTAAGAGTGAGGGGCCTCAGAATATAACGGATCATTCCTGTAATCAGAGACCTATATACAACCATAATGAAGATTAGAGAAAATGCTTGCTGTCAAGCACATGATAAAAGCTTAATCAGCAGTGGAGATGACCAGTGAACTGTAGGAACTTGGCAAAGGAGTGGTAAGGGCATATATGGCCTGTGACCCTGGGGGACGTGGGCTGGCTTTCTTAGCTCTGAGGGTTTGTCAGGC
>CAUYQG010196071.1:0-19462 GCA_963574415.1 Tarsius wallacei
GCCTTTGGGAGGCTGAGGTGAGTGGATTGCCTGAGCCCGCGGGTTCGAGATCTGCCTGGGCAAGCGAGACCTCATCTCTACAATAAATCAAAAAATCAGCCGGGCGTGGTAGCGCGCGCCTGTAGTTCCAGCTACTTGGAAGACTGAGGCAGAAGGATCGCCGGAGCCCAGCAGGTCGAGGCTGCGGTGGCCGGGAGCGGCCACTGCACTCCAGTCTGGGCGACAGAGTGAGACTCCAACTCAAAAAAAAACAAAACAAAACAGGGTTTTCTCAATAATAAGACAGATAACTCAGTTTTTACATATGCAAAGGATCTGAGTAGGCATTTCTCCAAAATGGCCAATAAGCATATCAAAGGATGTTCTAGTATCATTAGTTATCAGGGAAATGCATATCAAGACAGCAGGATATCAATTCACATCCACTAGGGTGGCTAAAATTAGAAATAAAGACAAAATAAGTGTTGGAGAGGAAGTGGAGAAATACCCCTCATACACTGCTGGAGAGAATGTAAAATGGTGCAGCCACTTTGAAAAACAGTCTGGCAACATAAAACCCAGCAATTCCACTCCTAGGTATATACCCAAGAGAAATAGAAACATAGGTCCACCGAAAAAACTTGTATACAATGTTCACAGCAGCATTACTCATAATAACTAAAAAGTGGAAACGACCGGGCACAGTAGCTCATGCCTATAATCCCAGCACTTTGGGAAGCTGAGGGGAGAGGACTGTCTGAGCCCAAGGGTTCAAGACCAGCTTGGCAAAACCTCACCTCTACAATAAATCAAAAAATTAGCCAGGCGTGGTGGCACACGCCTATAGTCCCAGCTACTTGGAAGGCTGAAGCAGAAGGATCGCCGGAGCCCAGCAAGTCGACACTGCGGTGGCTGTGAGCGTGCCACTGCACTCCAGCCTGGATGACAGAGTGAGACTCTGACTCAAAAAAAAAAGAAAGTGGAAACAACTCAAATGTCCACCGGCCGATGAATGGATAAACAAAATGTGGTCTGCCCATTCAATGGAATGTTATTTAGCCAAGAAAGGAATGATGTACTGACACACACTGTCATCAGGATGCACCAAGAAAACATTATGCTAAGTAACAGCGGTCAGTCACAAAAGGCCATATATTATATGATTCCATTTATACTAAGTGTCCAGAATAGGCAGCTCTATAGAGTCTAGAAACTAGATTAGTAGAGTGCTAAATCGTGCACTTTTGTCTCAATAAAGCTGCTATTTTATCATACAATGTGTGGCTTTAGGCAAGTGACTTGACCTCACCACCCTCAGTCTCCTTATCTGTAAATGAGGAGGATCTTTGAGAAAATAATGCAAGCTGAAAAGTGTGAAGTTCCTAACAGTACAAAGCATGCTGTCCCCTCTCAATGAGTTAGTCCTCCCTTGTCCCAGTGGAGAGCATATCCTATGGACCGGGATTATGCAAAATGTTTTATACGCATTATTTCCATTTAATCCTCAAATAATCCTACTTCTGTTTTAAGTGGAAAAAAAACAAAGCTCAAAAAGGTTAATTGGCAGTTGGACTATAGGCAATTACTAGTTAGATTTACTAGATTTAAATGCAAATTTAGATAATAGGCCAGTGGCATATTTTAACACCTTTTTGCAGAGATGATATCTGCTGGGTTTCCCAACACCTTAAAAGCTTGGTAGGAATTATTATCTATCTTTCATAGCAATAGGCACTTGGATTCAGGAAGATTAAGTGACTTGCCTGAGCTCATGCAGCCAAAGGCCAGGATTCACCAGTGACTGTGCATTAAAACAACTCTGGAGGTCAAGGAAAGGCTTAAAAGTAGATGGAAGAAGGCCCCAAATCAAACATTCTCCCAGCTTTTGTAGGTAAGACCACTGACTACACTTACTTAATGATTGGGTTTTCAAACTGCTTGGCACACCGCCACTGCCGGATACAGGACAGGCAGTACGTGTGATTGCAGTTGGAGAGAATCCCAAATCTCCTCTCAGACGCAGAGGCCTTCTCCAGGATCACTTCCATGCAGATACTGCACACTTTGTCCTGACTCGCCTGGAAGGCAAAGGCCTTTTCCATCTCATGTTCGAAGGTTGACATGCAGATCTGAAGTACAGACAGGAAGGAGGGGTCACCAAGGAGCAGTGAGAGGCCGGGAGTAGCTGCAGTCACACTGCCACAGCTGAGATCAGGAAGGAACCCTGACAGCGGCTGCTAAATTCAGGACACCAAGATCTCTCTCAGACCACATATAGCACTTCCAAACATCAGTCGTCCAGCCCTTTGCTTTCCCTAGTATGACATGATCACCTCCAATTTAGAGTCTACACCAAAGGGATCCAAAAAGGTTAAGAGGACGACTGTAGGGTTGCAGAGTTCATAGGAACTGAGACCCCCATCTCCCGGCTTCTCTGGGCACTGACTTACATGACTCTGCCACGCCAACATCAGAAACAAACATCAGAAAAAGCGGACTCAGCCGGGCTTGGTGGCTCAGCCTGTAATCCCGTGCTTTGGGAGGCTGAGGTGAGTGGATTGCCTGAGCCCGTGGGTTCAAGAACCGCCCGGGCAACTTGGCAAGACCTCATCTCTACAATAAATCAAAAAATTAGCCGGGCGTGGTAGCGCACGCCTGTAGTTCCAGCTACTTGGAAGGCTGAGGTGGAAGGATCGCCAGAGCTCATCAGGTCAAGGCTGCAGTGGCCGGGAACGGCCACTGTACTCCAGTATGGGTGACAGAGTGAGACTCCAACTAAAAAAAAAACCAAAAAATTAGCCGGGCGTGGTAGCGCGTGCCTGTAGTTCCAGCTACTTGGAAGCCTGAGGCGGAAGGATCGCCGGAGCCCAGCAGGTCGAGGCTGCGGTGGCCGGGAGCAGCCACTGCACTCCAGTCTGGGTGACAGAGTGAGACACCAACTCAAAAAAAAAAAAAAGAAAAAGAAAGAGCTGACTCATCCTTAACATGAGGCTGGCAGCCCAGTCACAGGTAAGCAGATGATTTCATGAATTCTTCCATTAACTAGGTGTGCCCTGAATTCCTTCTATGTGCCAGCATTTGAAGAAATGTAAAGAGTGAGAAGACCTAGGCCCAGCCTTTGGGAGCTGTGTGCCCAGATCTGAGAGAGGCCAAAACTCATACCACAAAGACCTCACACACTTTGCATAAAGAAGAAAACTCTAACCCCCTGCTTTCCTGGGAAAGCGATGGAGAGAGATCAGCACACGGAGACAGCACTGATTCAACCCTCAATTCCCTGGGATACACTGTCCATATGCATTACGCAAGCCCTTCTCCAACGGGGGTGGCCAGCACGATTTGGGCCCTTCTCAGGATTTACCCCTAGCCCAAAGTTACCAAGTCTCTGACACTGTAGCCAGAGTTTCTCCCTGTCTCTTATTCAGCTTCATACTCCCGTACTGAGCACAGAGCCTAGCATGAGCCAGAGCCTCCTAAACTCGACAGACATTAATGACGGTAAAGGCCTGTTTCAACACTTGGTTCCTCAGATTCTATGATTGGGCTCCTCAAATCATCCAAAACTCAGTTTAGCTGGATCCTAGCCACAATGATGGGATGGGAGGGAGACTGTGTTTTTATTTGTGCCTGTGTAAATGTCAGAGAGAGAGAGAGACATCACGTTCCTTAGTTAGATCTGTTCTTTGAACTTTGCATTGTTTTATGTTTCCGATGCCTCTTCTACTTCTCTTTATTCTAAATAATCAAATATTGAAAAAATGACAACAGGAAAAAGAAAATAGTATGTAAATATGCCAGGTACATAATGTGGGTACTACTGGCAGGAAGATGCCAGTAGAAATATCATGATTCTGTCACTTTGCACATTTCAGAGTTCTTCCTTTCCACTTCTCTCTTTTTTTAAAATTTTTTTTGATTTTCAGTGTCCTGTTTAGAACATTTCAGATTTCTTAAAATGAGTTCATGGAAAGGTTTGCAGTGTTACCTTCTCGTGAGCCTTCCTCTGTTCTGGGTCGAAGGGATGCAGGACTTGCAGCCTACAGATTTCACACACCTCCCCATGCAGGTAGACACAGGCATCCCCAAATCGGCACTCCCCCGCGGCTGCATAGGGGCACAGCTGCTGCTCGCTGCTGAAGGAGCTGCTGGCCTCCAGGTCATCAAGGCCACTCCTGATGGCATCAAGGTAGGAATGCGGCTTCATCTCTAGGCTGGACTGGGGGTCACTGCAACTGCCTGGATTACTCACCATGCTCAGGTAAGTCTTTTCTTCAGCCATGCCAGAGAGATCTGAATACAAAACACACATTACACGTGCACATGAAAACTGGTCTAGTCTTTCTGGTAAACTGTTAATCCAAACCTAGCAAACAGAGCAACTGTGACCTAAGGAATCTCACTCTTGACAACATACAGCAAAAAACAGGTCGAAAGGGAAACATAAAAGGAACAGTATAAAGTGTTTATAGTGACATCACTTATTTTTTGTTGTTGTTTTTTTTTGAGTTGGAGTCTCACTCCGTCGCCCAGACTAGAGTGCAGTGGCCGCTCCCGGCCACCGCAGCCTCGACCCGCTGTGCTCTGGCGATCCTTCCGCCTCAGCCTTCTGAGTAGCCGGAACTGCAGGCGCACGGTACCACGCCCGGCTAATTTTTTTGATTTATCGTAGAGATGAGGTCTCGCCTGCCCAGGCGGGTCTCGAACCCGCAGGCTCAGGCAATCCACTCACCTCAGCCTCCCAAGGCACGGGGTTACAGGCTGAGCCACCAAGCCCGGCTTATCACTTTTTTTTTTTTTTTTTAAAGTCAGGGTCTCACTCTGTTGCCCAGACTAGAGTGTAGTGTCACGATCATAGCTCACCTCAGTCTCAAACTCCTGTGCTCAAGCGACCTTCCCGCCTCAGCCTCCTGAGTAGCTATAGCTGGGACTACACGCACACAGCACCACACTGAGCTTTTTTTTTTTTTTTGGTAGAGATGATGTCTCACTATATTGCCTAGGCTGGTCAATATTACTTATAATACTTAAATCAGAAAACATAAATGGCAAGACAGGAAGACAGCAAAACAGAACACAATATATTTATACATAAGAACACTAAAGTTGCTGTTTTAAAATGGCAAATATGAAAATGTCAACACATGACCCAGTTAACACTAAAACAAACAAACTCAAAAACATTCAGTTAGGCCTGGTACGGTGGCTCAAGCCTGTGATCCCAGCACTTTGGGAGACTGAGGCAAAGAGAATTACCTGAGACTAGGGGTTCAAGACCAGCCTGGGTAATCTGACAAGACCTCATCTTACAATAAAATAAAAAAATTAGCTGGGCATGATAGTGTGCACCTGTAGTTCCAGCTACTTGGAAGGCTGAGGAGGAAGGATCGCCTGAGCCCAGTAGGTTGA
The DNA here is from genome assembly GCA_963574415.1 of Tarsius wallacei. Taxonomy (NCBI): domain Eukaryota; kingdom Metazoa; phylum Chordata; class Mammalia; order Primates; family Tarsiidae; genus Tarsius; species Tarsius wallacei. Next base: position 5,386 of record CAUYQG010196071.1, read on the forward strand.
GGCTGCAGTGGCCATGAGTGTGCTACTGCACTCCAGTCTGGGCAACAAAGCGAGACTCCAACTCAATCAAAAAATTCAGTCAAAGGGAATTTAGAATGAGGTCAACAGAATATTGTGGTTTCCTTTATAGCAGTAAAGTCACCTATCATTTTAAAGTGAACTAGAATAAAAGTCTAGAGCAAATCCATGGGTCCTGAAGCCAGTGTTAAACTGCCCTATGGCAACCCCCTTCTCACACCAGGACCTGCCACCTTCCTGTTGCACACACTTTCAAAAATGTTAGAGGTAAAATATTTCACTAGATTTCTTGTTTGCTGACGATGGAATCTGCCTATCTTACTGTGCATAATTCCAAGAACTAGAAATCTCTTCTAGATTTGAGGACCAGCCAGTAAAAACAATGTTTACAATTTGCAGCTTTCTTCCACCTCAAACCCTGTTTCAGGGCACAGACCACATACCAAACATGAGCACACTATTCTGTTCCCAAAGGTGCAATCTAAAATATCAAATGTTGGTCAGTGTAAGAACTAAGAGGCGGGGCTCGGTGGATCAGACTGTAATCCCAGCACTTTGGGAGGCTGAGGTGAGTGGATTGCCTAAACCCGCGGGTTTGAGACCAGCCCAGGAAACTTGGTGAGACCTTGTCTTTACAATAAATAAAAAAATTAGCCTGGCATGATAGCGCACACCCATAGTTCCAGCTACTAGGAAGACTGAGGCAGAAGGATTGCTGGCGTCCAGCAGGTCGGTAGCCATGAGTATGCCAGCCTGGGCGATGGAGTGAGACTCCAACTCAAAAAAAAACAAAAAACGGCCAGGCTCGGTGGCTCAGCCTGTAATCCCAGCACTTTTGCCTGAGCCGCGGGTTCGAGACCCGCCTGGGCAACTTGGTGAGACCTCATCTCTACAATAAATCAAAAATTAGCCGGGCGTGGTAGCCCGCATCTGTAGTTCCAGCTACTTGGAAGGCTGAGGCGGAAGGATCGGCGGAGCTCAGCAGGTTGAGGCTGCTGTGGCCGGGAGCGTGCCACTGCACTCCAGTCTGGGTGACAGAGTGAGACTCCGACTCAAAAAAAAAAAAAAAGAAAGAAAAACATGCTGGAGATTAGTGATGAGCTCCCTAGAGTTCTCTTTGAAATTTCTTTCTATTGACATGGGATTACACTTGGGTAATTCAAAGAATGGTATGGACAGCAATACGTTTATTAAGTTTTACTTCGGGATGAAAGTAAAAATGAAGAAAATAAAGATGATACTGAATGACAAGTCTATTAAAGTTCTGATCTTATTTATCTCTGATACTATATTAATAATATTTAATCTATGCTACTTGTCAAATCTATTTCTGGGTAATGCATGTTCCTTCCTATTGCTTAGGTCTAAAAATAATGTATAAAAATGAATTTTAGAATATGAGAGAACATTGCTGTAAATAAGGCCAAAAAGTGAAGCAAGGACTTAAAAAAATTCCAATCATTCAGTAAAATATTTTTCCTAATTATGTTATCCAATATTTTTCCTCTCCTTCTCAGTATCATGTCATTTACCAGCCTGACAAATCTGTCTTGTTTCTATATCATTAACAAACATGTTTTAAAGGGATGAGTCCTGGGGCACATGTTGGAAACCTCTCTCCTGGAGACATCAGTCAAATAATCCTTTTGATGCAGTTGTTTAGCCTACCCTAATCCACCTAACTGCCCTGAATCAGGTATGTTTTATCCTCCTACTCAGAGGAAAATGTTGCTATAGTAACACATTCAAGAAATATATTCTCAGGCTGAGAAAGCGAGAACAGCCTGCTTAGAACACCTTTAGGACTTTTACTTAGAATAAAGGCCACACGAGCCAACAATTTGATGCAACTGCGGAAACAGAATGCAAAGGCCGAACTAGTGGACGGAGGTTTCAGTTTTTGCTTTTCTCTAAACAGGGCAGATAATAATTGAAATTCTTTTGAGCGTACTATGTGCAAACAATTCAGAGGAAAACTGCATGATAACGATGAGGCTACTGAAACTACGTTATATGGTGGTCATACGAGCTGGGACAGCTAGTCGAGACAAGAATGGGGTACTTTGATCTCCTCTGCCACTCTCAGAGGGGCCATCAATACGAGTGCTCAAAGGATAGAAGAATCAGTGAGCACAGGGAGAAAGTAGTCCAATGCTAACTAAGCAAGGGCTTATTAAGCCCGAAGGGTCCAAAGTTGGCCTGAGGTGGCTAAAAAGACTTCCAAGAATGCTCAGTCATATGGTGGAAAATGGCTGGCATGAGTGTCCTGGAGGAAAGACAGACATCAGGGCTGGCCTAGATCGTGCTCCCAAGCCCCAGATTCAACGCTTCTCTGACTCATTGCACTTACCTGCACTACGCTTGCGTGTTCACTTGATACTGGAAGAGTTTTTGTCATAGTCACATTATTCTGAAAAGGATTCCTTTTCTCTTTCAACTTCTTTCACTATAGCTTGCTTAGATAAAATTCTTTCCTAACTTTGCCACTTTTTCCTTGTTTTCATCATGAAACCTTTCCGGTTCTTCAAGATCCTAAGTTCCTGCTGATCAAATTTTGTCATATTTTCCATTGGTCATTTTCTTCCATCATATTCAGAACTTGAATGATAAAATAAAAAAGGAGGATGACAAGGAAAGAATTAAACTTTAACAAGGTGGTTTACTCAGTCTCCTTAGGTAGCAATCTGATAAAAATTAATGTTCTTACTCATCTGAGAAGGAATTGCTGTGAGGCAGGAGGAAGCAAAAAAAAATTTTTTGTTTGTTTATCTAAATGTACTACCAAGTAAAGAATTAGATTATGGCTTATTGTGGTTACTGAAGTTTTAATGTTCAAGTCTTACAAACTCATTCATCTAATCAAAAACAAAAACATCATCGCTTCATTGCATGATATTAAAGAACTGTTGATAACTTGAGTATACTAATAGTATTGTGGTTGTGTGTTTTAAAAGTCCTTATCATTTAGAGATATATACTGAAATAATTAAAGATGAAATATATGATGTTTGGAATCTACTTAAAAATAATCAGGGGAGGAGTAATGGGTTAATGGGCACTGGGTGAAACAATACTGGCTGTTGGATTTATTACATTTTCTCCGCTTTTGTATAAATTTGAACTTTTGTACAATAAAAATTGAAAGATAACTTCAAAAACTTCAGGGAGGGGATACACACTGTGGCATATATGACAAAATCTTATTATCTTTATTATATAAAACAGTTCTTACAAATCAAAATAAGACATACAGAAAAAAATGGGGACTTCAGTTTCAAAATGATAGACTGAGAATGAGCTTAATGATCTTCCTTTCTCACCCCCAAAACATAAAGATAAAAGAAATATTTAATAAGTGGATAACTATATTATTGCAATGCAGAAGGAAAAAATTATCTTTCAGGAGGATGAAAACCAAAACAACTGAAAGATGAAAATCAGCTCTGATAGATGCATTATAGTCCCAGATGCTCCCAGGGTGGTTCTCAACAAGAGGTAGAAGTTACACCAGATACAGGAACAAGAGGTTACCTAAAAGTAACTGGCAGGCTGATGACTGAATCTGTGTCACCTTGTAAAGCTCCCTGGGGCCCAGCAGTAGACATGAGGGTATTTGTCTCCAGGTAGAAGCAATGAATATTTTGGTGGGGGAAGCCAGGCAATTCCCAAGGAATCCATCAGTGCTGGAAGGATTGGAGAACATCCCCCCTCAAAAAAAAGTAGGCTGCCAAGACATTTCCTAACGCCACCCACCTCTTTTCCTTTGACTAAAAACAAGCTAGAATACCTGGTAAAGTCAGATCTCTTACACTTCCTCCCAAGCAGACTGAGCTGGTGTCATGGAATTATAACAGGGAGTTTCAGTTATAAAGATGAGCATGTAATAATGATAATAATAAAGATTTATGTCTTAAAAATTTTAAATATTTAAAAGCCCAATGCAGAGGCTCGCGCCTGTATTCCCAGCACTTTGGGAGGCCCGAGGAGGGAGGACTGCTTGAGGCTAGGAGTTTGAGACCAGTCTGGGCAACATAGCAAGACCCCATCTCTAAAAAGTATACAAAAGCATCTGGGTGTGGTGGTGTGTGCCTGGAGTCCCGACTGCTCAGGAGACTGATGTGGGAAGACTGCTTGCGCCCAGGAGTTCAAGGCTGCAGTGAGCTGTGATTGCACCACAGTGCTATGAAGCAAGACTCTGCCTCAAATAAACAAATCAATCCATAAGTGGGCGTTGTGAACACAATGTGTGAATATGCAGCTGCTCTTTGACTTATGATGGGATTGCATTCCTACAAAGCCTTTGAGAGTCGAAAATGCAGTAAGTTAAAAATGCACATTTGTAGGAGTGATGGGTTGTGAAAACACAAAACACATCTAAAAATGCTAACAGCACAGTCCACTACAGATTATTAACTATTTACCTCCGTGATCGCATGGCTGATGAGCTATGGCTTGTTGCTGTCCAACACTGTAAGTGTGTTGCCACACGCAGCCTAGGAAACATGTAAAATCCAAAGTACAGCTTCTACCAAATGCACGTCATTTTTGCACCATCATAAAGTCCAAAAATCGTGCATCAGACCACTGTAAGGTGGGTAATGTCTGCATATATCTTTATTCAATTAAAAAAGATTCAATGATGTTTTATCATATATATGTATATTACCTATATTACAGTTGAAAGCTGGTGGATACATTCTTCTCCAAATCAAACTATAAGCAATATTCCCAATCAAAATCAAATCAAGCCAGGCTTGGTGACTCAGCCTGTAATCCCGCGCCTTGGGAGGCTGAGGTGAGTGGATTGCCTGTGCCCGCGGGTTCGAGACCCGCCTGGGCAACTTGGCAAGACCTCATCTCTACAATAAATCAGAAATTAGCTCGGCGTGGTAGTGCGCGCCTGTAGTTCCAGCTACTTGGAAGGCTGAGGCGGAAGGATCGCTGGAGCCCAGCAAGTCGAGGCTGCGGTGGCCGGGAGCGGCCACTGCTCTCCAGTCTGGGCTACAGAGTGAGACTCCAACTCAAAAAACAAAAACAAAAACAAAAACAACAAAAAATGAAACATGTGCCTACTTTTGTTTTCCCTCTAATTCCACCCTCCTTTGTACTGCAGTCTGCTTTTAAGAGAGAAAAGAGAGAAGTTACAGGCAGCTTGCCTGGAATGGCAAGGTACCTCCTTGCTCGAGAAGGTCATCTATAATGTGATTTTCTTGGGGACCACTGAGTATTGGGCTTTATACATTTATGTGTTGGTAAGTATGCATTTTTAACATAATAATCTATTGCTCTGTAAAAAACTGAGGTTCTCCTGAAATTAAGTTAATAAGATTAGCATATGAAACTAGAGGGCTGCTATTTTTTTTTTTTTTTTTTTGAGTTGGAGTCTCACTCTGTTGCCCAGACTGGAGTGCAGCAGCCGCTCCCGGCCACCGCAGCCTCAACCTGCTGGGCTTCGGCAATCCTTCCGCCTCAGCCTTCCAAGTAGCTGGAACTACAGGCGCATGCTACCACGCCCGGCTAGTTTTTGATTTATTGTAGAGATGAGGTCTCGCCAAGTTGCCCAGGCAGGTCTCGAACCCGCGGGCTCAGGCAATCCACTCACCTCAGCCTCCCAGGGGCGGGATTACAGGCTGAGCCACCAAGCCCGGCTACTATTTTTAATAGCAAATACATAAATTGTGCTTAATATATACTGCTGATATCTAATATATATACAACTTATATCCTCAAAAGAACCCTATGCAAGGCAGACAGGCTAATCCTGATTTTAAGATAAGAAAACTGAGGCACAGAGGTGAACTTCTGCCAAGGTCACAAAGAACCATGTTATAAACTCACACAGTCTGCTTCCAAAATCTATACTGTTATCCAATATGCTGCATTTCATTTATTCAGGATTTATATTATTTAGGGCATGTACTTCTGTGGTTGTCAGGGAAAAGAACTTTAGCATAAACAAATGAGTTACCTACATACTTTCTCCTCCAGAGGACTTTTTTTTTTTTTTTTTTGAGTTGGAGTCTCACTCTGTCACCCAGCCTGGAACGCAGTGGCACGCTCCCAGCCACCGCAGCCTCGACCTGCTGGGCTCCGGCGATCCTTCTTCCTCAGCCTTCCAAGTAGCTGGAACTACAGGCGTGCACTACCACACCCGGCTAATTTTTTATTTTATTGTAGAGATGAGGTCTCACCAAGTTGCCCAGGCGGGTGTCGAACCCGTGGACTCAGGCAATCCATTCACCTCAGCCTCCCACAGAGGACTTTTCTATAGCTTAAAAACAATAAAAAGATATCCTACATGAGCAATGATAGAGGGGACCATTTATGGAGGCCTGACTGGTAGCATAGTTGATGGGTTTCATCTTCTATTGATGAGGAAGAAGAACACTGCTTCCTTTTTTATAGTGTCGTAAAGATTCACTTAAAAAGAAAACTGCCTATCTGAAAAACTGAAATATCTTTATTTTATGCTCTTTTTGAAACTAATTATATAATCTTGGGAACAAGATTTGATGGGTTCAATCATAACTCTTGGAAGAAAGACTTCTCCACATGATTGCCACATAAGGAAAAGTGTCAATTCTGCTTTTTTGCTAATGTATTTGGTCAGTTGCCTGAGACAGTGATTGTTTTGGATTTTGTTTTGTCTTGTTTTGTTTGTTTGTTTTTAGGTGGGATCTCACTCTGTCACCCAGGCTGGAGTGCAGTGGCATGATCACAGCTTACCGCAACCTCAACCTACTAAGCTCAGGCAATTCTCCTGCCTCAGCCTCCCAAGTAGCTGGAACTACAGGCACACGCCACCATTCTTAGCTATTTTTTATTTTTATTTTTTTGTAGAGACAGAGTATCACTATGTTATCCACACTGGTCTTGAACTCCTGGGCTCAAGCTATCCTCCTGCTTCAGCTTCCCAAGGTGCTGGGATTACAGGCATGAGCCACCGCACCCAGCCATGTGCTCTATTTAACTAGGAGCCAAGATTTATGCTTCTGGTAGATCAAAGACTCCACCCTTTTCCTCCCACTTTCCTGTACCTGTGTTCAGTCAATTATTTCCCACTTCCTGTCATTTTGTGGTAAGCATACCCTAAGCAAGAACTTTCTTCTAGAAGTAAGCAATTCTTGCTATACTCTATATACTCCATGTTCTGGCTTCTCTGCCTGCGCCTAAGTGGGTAGAAAAGTTAACCACCTATGTTCATTTAGCTAGCTATTATAATAAACCTATGGGAAACTTACTTCCCCTTTTTTGTTCTGAAAAATAGCAATTTAAGGCTGGGCTCAGTGGCTCAGCCAGTAATCCCAGCACTTTGGGAGGCCAAGGTGAGTGGATTGCCTAAGCCCGTGTGTTCAAGACCCATCCGGGCAACTTGGTGAGACCTCGTCTCTACAATAAATCAAAAATTAGCTGGGTGTGGTAGTGCACACCTGTAGTTCTGTTTACTTGGAAGGCTGAGGCTGAAGATTCGCCAGAGCCCAGCAGGTCGAGGCTGCGGTGACTGGGAGCGTGCCACTGCACTCCAGCCTGGGCTAAGGAGTGAGATTCCAACTCAAAAAAAAATAGCAATTTATTTTATACCTAGCTCAACATCATTAAAGCAGAAACAATCATTTTATTATGAAGTTTGGAATAGTTGTCCTAAGCTCTATTCATACATGTGATAAGCCTGGACAAGTTAGGGAATTAGGACAATTAAGGAAAACTGAAAGTAGCTAAATACTAGTTAAAATACATTTTAATGTTTCCCATAGTGCAAGAACGAGGGTAAACTCCCTCACTTTTCACTTAACTGAAATATCTTTATTTTACCCTCTTTTTGAAAAAAAAATTTTTTTTGAGTTGGAGTCTCACTCTGTTGCCCAGGCTGGAGTGCAGTGGTACACTCATGGCCACCCCAGTGTCAACCTGCTGGGCTCTGGTGATCCTTCCACCTCAGCCTTCCAAGTAGCCAGAAATACAGGCATACACTAACACGCCCAGCTAATTTTTTATTTTATTGTAGAGACAAGTTCTCACCAAGTTGCCCAGGCTGATCTCGATCCTGCAGGCTCAGACAATCCACTTGCCTTGGTCACCCAAGGTGCTGGGATTACAGTCTGAGCCACTGAGCTTGGCTGAAAGATGTTTTAAGTGGATATAGAAGTCTGTGTTGACTTTTCTTCTTTAAGCACATTAACAATATCCCATTGTTTTTTGGAATCTATTGTTTCTGATGAGAAATTAGTTGTCATTGTTGTTGTTTCTCTGTAAATTATGCATAATCTCATACCTGGAAGCTTTTAAATTTTTTCTCAATATTTTCAGTAGTCTGATTACAATGTGCTTAGGTTCTCTTTGCATCTCTCCTGCTTGGGGTTTGTTGTCTGTAAGTTATGTTTTTCACCAACTTTAGGTTATTTTTTTGTTTTCAAATGTTTTATTCTTTTCTTGCTCTTCTCTCCCTGTAGGACTCCAATTTCATCTATGTTAGACTATTTGATCGTTTCTTAAATATCCCTGAGGTTCTTAATTTGTTTTCAATCATTTTTTTCTATCAGCATTTCAGAATATATAACTTCTACTGATCTGGTATTGAGTTAACTAACACTCACATCTGCATACTTCAGTTTGCTGTTAAGCCTATGCAGTGAATTGCTAATTTCAGATATCTTGTTTTTTGACTGTAGAGTTTCCCTTTGATCTTTTGGGGGAGTTTTTATTTCTCAGCTGAGATTTCCCATCTGAGCCCATTTCTATTGTCTCTCTTTTTCCATTGTGTGGTTTGGGTGTCTCTTGGCCCTGTTTTCCTTTCTTTTTTTCTTTTTTTAGCATTTACTGATAATTTGTTATTGGAACATTATGGAGGAAAAATTTTAGAAGTTCTAGACGATTATTGCCTTCCTGCAAAAAGGGCTGGGTTTTCTTCATGAATGCAGCTAGATAACTGACAGGTCAACATGATTCTTTCAAAACTTGATTGCAGGCATTGTTGAATCTGGCCTACTTAAGTTTTTGTTTGTTTGTTTGTTTGTTTTCCTCCCTCTATTGCATGGCTACTCCGGGATCTCAGTTCAAAACTTGAGCACAAGTCAAAGCATATCAAGATTTACATTTTATAAAGTGACTATCATTTGATCACTCTGAATTTTATTTTGCCTGAAATTTCTCTGGTGTCAGCAGGTTTTTCTTTCTCTTGATCTGAGGTTCATTGTTTGACTATTGAATATGATAGATATTTATTGAACACCTTTTATGTTACTGGCTCCATTCTATGTCAGGACATATTGAATTGAACAAAAATGCCTGGCCTCACAGAGTTTATGTTCTGTTGGGGGAGGGGGACTGGGAGAAGGATAACCTCAAAAAGCAAGATACAACTTGACTCAAATAAAATTAAGTGTTCTGCCGGGCTCAGTGGCTCAGCCTGTAATCCCGCGCCTTGGGAGGCTGAGGTGAGTGGAATGCCTGAGCCCGCGGGTTCGAGACCCACCTGGGCAACTTGGTGAGACCTCATCTCTACAATAAATCAAAAAATTAGCTGGGTATGGTAGCACGCCTGTAGTTCCAGCTACTTGGAAGGCTGAGGCCGAAGGATCACCGGAGCCCAGCAGGTCGAGGCTGTGGTGGCTGGGAGTGGCCACCGCACTCCAGTCTGGGTGACAGAGTGAGACTCCAACTCAAAAAAAAAAAAAAATTAAGTGTTCTGTGGAGAGCTGAGACTAATCATTACTTTCTGTTGTGGGACAGACTCTGAAACCCAAGACCTGATATTGACAAAAAACGTCTGTCAGCCATATGAGGCTGCTATAACAAAACACCATGGACTGTGTGGCTTAAATAAAATAAATTTATTTCCCACAGTTCTGGAGACTGAAATCCAAGATCAAGGTGTCTGGAGGGTCAGTGTCTGGGGAGGTCTCTCTCCTTGGGTTGTAGATGTCCATCTTTTCACTGCATTTTCACACGGCACTTCTTTGGTGCCTGTGGGTGAGGAAAGAACACTCTGGTATCTCTTCTTAAGGCATTAATACCATTATGAGGGCTCTATCTTCATGACCTCATCTAAACTTAAGGACCTCCTAAAGTTCTCACCTCCAAATACCATCACAGTGTTAGGGCTTCAACATATTAATTTTAGGGGGACACAAACATTCAATTCTTAACTGTTGGGGTGGCTCAGATCCCAGCTGATGGCAGGCGGCTCACCTCAGCTTTTCAACCCACAGTTTCTTGTTCCATTTGGGTAGTCACAGATTCCTATTCTTTTTCTCATTGAGTTAAATGCTTCATTGTAATGATATTTCTGCATGATGTATATGGTATTATGATAGGTACAGATATTTTGGTGGTTTAAAAATTGTGGACAAACCCAACTCATAACCTAGAAGGTTTTTTTTTTTTTTTTCTTTCACTATCTGAGCAGGCAAATCTACTCTGGAATAGAAAACATTCCTACATTAATTTATTTTTACTCTGCTCTTGTCACCCTAAATTCAGGAGTCTTCTGACCCTAGTACAGCTTTTTTATTTCTCCAAAAATAGCATTTTTAATAATCTTTTGTTTCATTTGTGCATGTTTTAGTATATAGCAACATTCGCTTTCAAAAGCAAAATTTATTCATTTGTTGTTAAAGATTCAATTCCAAAATAATTCTTCCAGCCTTAACATATGAACATATGAGTAGATTAAAAGTAAATCTAAAATCTAAAGTAAATAGATTAAAAGTAAATATATATATACATATATATGTAACTGAAACTATTTTATTAAAGTTTAAAATTTACCACCTCTCTTCCTTCCTGATACAGCAGTGCTTTTTCTTATGGATTGCCAAATAAAGCTATTATTATTATTATTTTTTGAGTTGGAGCTTCACTCTGTCGCCCAGACTGGAGTGCAGTGGCCACTACCAGCCACCGCAGCCTCGACCTGCTGGGCTCCAGTGATCCTTCCCTCTCAGCCTTCCAGGTAGCTGGAACTACAGGCGTGCGCTACCACGCCCGGCTAATTTATTGATTTATTGTAGAGATGAGGTCTCGCCAAATTGCCCAGGCGGGTCTGGAACCCTCGGGCTCAGGCAATCCACTCACCTCAGCCTCCCAAGGTGCGGGATGAAAGCTATTTTAATGAAAAAAATATGGCAAGGCAACGGCAAAAATATATATCAATACTTAGCTGTGACCTTGGGGCTCTCAATAAAGGCATCTGCATGTTCCTAAATAACTTACAAAATGATTTTTTTCATGCTTCGATCACTTTCTGAGTTTATCTCTTGATTCACCCAGGCAATGGCCTCTTTTTCACATGAGAATGCCTCTTCAAAAAGCAAGAAGGTTGTGAAACCAAACTTTGATCTTTATTCTTTGATTATGGGAAAAATATGAATGTAATTCACTTATTAAAAACTGTGTAATTTTTGAATCCTTCAGTTGGCAAATACAGCTAAGGTGTGGCGGGGTCCCACTCAAAGATTTCTTATTTTGTAATCCTAACTACATATTTCTCTAGTAATGATGGCTATGGTTGGTTTGTAATTGCCTTAAAAAGTGATTTCATTTTCTCTAGTTTTTTTTTCCTACTTCTAAGGAAGTAGTTTTTCCCTGTTTAGAATTTAAAGACAATTGGTGGAATTTAGAAATTCAGCAAATGCCAGCTAGAAAGGGAAATGTGAACTTGAGTTTTTAGAACAGTTTGGACCAAATTTTTTTTTCTTCTGCCTTATATATTGAAACACCTAAACATATTGTTTCAAATCATTTGTGACTTTTCAAGCTATCTGTATTTTCCATGTAATAGAAAGATTAAATGTGACCTCTGCATTTAGTTAAATAAATAATTGTAATTAAATAATAATATTAATTAATATGAGTAATTAACTCAAGGACATGAAAAGCCCACGAGGTGGAAATATATTTCTATATTTCTATTTTTCTCTGAAAAAGTGAAAGTTCAAGATATATAAATATTCAAATAACCAAAAACTCTTAGAAAACTCGGTGTAAAAGCAATAAATGCATCGTTTTTTCAGCTTTCATTTCCATATTAGCCTTAGGGTAAAAATTCAATTTTAATATATGAATGTGCATTTCTAGTCAGAACTTGTGGTAGAAATGAGTATGTCTGGACCCAAGGGTTGAAAATATACAAAGGTAATCTGTTGGAATTTTAGTATGAATTTTCCATTGCATTTCTCATCAACTTAAATTTAGGATTTTTTTCCCTCTAAATAGATTATAAGATAAAGTTCTATAGTAAATTCCCTAATAGCCTAGGTCTTTCATGGTACTGAATCAGGAACTATATCTTTATAGCTCTCATTCTGGCAATTAATTATAGACTGTTTAACATTTCACTGTATAACTAACAATCTTGCCTTCACAAAGAGATTATGAAAACCTAGAAAGTAAGGTTATAACACTGCCATAATACTCAGTATCTAGAACTTGATTACTTTCCTTAAAATATTTCTAAAATTGCCGGGCTCGGTGGCTCAGCCTGTAATTCCGCGCCTTGGGAGGCTGAGGTGAGTGGATTGCCTGAGTCCGCGGGTTCGAGACCCTCCTGGGCAACTTGGTGAGACCTCATCTCTACAATAAATCAGAAAATTAGGGGTGTGATAGCACGCGCCTGTAGTTCCAGCTACTTGGAAGGCTGAGGCGGAAGGATCACCGGAGCCCAGCAGGTCGAGGCTGCGGTGGCCGGGAGTGTGCCAATGCACTCCAGTCTGGATGACAGAGTGAGACTCCAACTCAAAAAAAAAAAAAAAAAATTTCTAAAATTAATAATCATTTTTAGTATCACATTAGTAGGCACATATGCCAAAATTACTCACAATAAAGATAAGGATAATTAGAAAATTATTGAAGTCTTTTTTCCTTCTTATCTTGAATCCTTAAAAAGCATGTCTTTTTAAAATCTAAAATGCATATATATCTTGAATTATTCTTGTTTTACAAACAGAACCATGTAAGTTTCTGATAAATTTTAAAAGAAAAACAAATAAAGGACATTTGTCATCATTGATGGCCTAATTGAGTATTCCAGATTCTAGAATCTAGAGAGATTTAAGTTATTGAACATCAAAACCACCAAGAGGCCACTGAACTACCTTGACTGGTGTCCTATAGGGTGGGAAAATAACATGATACAGGAGAAATAAATGGCTAAAGCTTTCTGTCTCTTATCTTGAGAGAGGATAAGAGGGGAACCTTAATGAAGCCAGAGTTTTTAGGTTCCACACTTCCCAGAAAGAGTTGATGCTTTAGAACAGCAGTCATCAAACTGGGGTAAGTACATGGAAGTCTAGGGGATAAATATATAAAAACTTCTCTAAAGTATGCAGGTTTGGATAGTTTAAGATAATCATTTCTCAAATCTTCAAGTACCATGTCTATTTCTTCCAGAGAACATGTTTGAGGATAAGATGTCATTCTGGTTAATTCTCCTTTCATAATTTTCTTTCTTTATTACTCCATTGCTATGAGATGCCATTAGGCCACTCTCCACACCATCCACACTCAATTCTCAATGTCATTTTGGAGACAGAAGGAGAAACATTTCCAACCCAGAATACTACAAACAGCTTAATTACTCAACAAATGTGAGAGTGAAGTAAAAAAAGTTTAAGACATTCAAACTAAAACATATATATATTCATGCACCCTTTCTCAGGGAGCTATTGGAGGATATGCTCCAACAAAAAGAAGAAGTAAACCAAGAGACAGATGATCCCCAACACAGAAGAAATGTGAAATGGATCCCGGGAGTGATACTAAGTAAATACATCTCCAGGTTAGCAGTTATAGTAGACTAGAGAGTAATCCATCCAAGTTCAAATGAAAGGGCATAAGGTCAAGCAGGGATGTTTCCAAGAAAAGAGAAGTATGGACACTTTATCGGTTGTGTTCAAATGTATTGAGAAATGGTGTCCAATTTTGATGAAAATTTCAAAGATTATCAATACATAGAAAATTAAGTGAATAAGAGAAATGTGACAAATGAGACTAATTTGTACAAGAAAAGTTGTACACACAAAAAAATCATAGTACCATATATATGTTAGTTATGAAAATATTT
>CAUYQG010196083.1:0-43687 GCA_963574415.1 Tarsius wallacei
CGCGCTACCACGCCCGGCTAATTTTTGATTTATTGTAGAGATGAGGTCTCGCCAAGTTGCCCAGGCTGGTCTTGAACCTGCAACCTCAGGCAATCCATTTGCCTCAGCCTCCCAAAGTTCTGAGATTACAGGCAGAGCCACCGAACCTGGCTGCCTTATACTCTTAGCTCCAAGAAATGCAGTGCCCAAGGTCAAGGTCAAATCAGAAGGTGGGTCAAGGCTCACCAGGCAAGGGTTACAGTCCCATCCAGAGACAAAGCATTTGTAGTGACAGGTACCAGCGGAGGGATCACAGACATGAGTGCCACGGGAGTTGCACCTGCAGGTTAAAGCATAGGGCTTTCAAATAGAAACTGCTGTGGGGTGGACGTGTTATCAGAGCAGTGACTGAAGGCAGAGCAAGGAAAACAAAAAGATGGGGGCCCACCCTGAGGGTTACTCATGCTGGTAGCCCTTAGGATGGGTGGGACTCAGGCAGTAGTAAACAGGCAGGCTAGCAGAAGTCACTGCTGGTCCCATACATGGACTTTGCAATGATATTGCCCAGACAGAAGGCTACAGGTCTTGTCCACGTGAGCATCACATAAAATCCCACAGGGTCGCAGGGTCATAGTCACAGGTTGAAGCAGGTGTCAGAGGTTAAGGATGGAATTAGGTCAGAGGACATCATGGAACTAAATGATTAGGGTCAGAAATGGGATTGGGGGTTGGAGGACTCACATCTGCAGGACCAAGGGGAACCAGGATCCTCCTGGGGATTGTGGTGGAAGAAAGGCTGATAGTCCTCACAGTGGCACCCAGCTGTGTTGTGTGGACATGCATCACACACACACCTCCATTCACATTGCCAGACAACAGACATATGGCCATGTCAAAGTGACAACCGTAGCATGCCCATGGCACATCCTGAGACAGAAGCAGAAAGGTAGATAGGGGTGGGTTGACCCATGGCAGGCATGGACGGGCAGAGCAGGGTTTGGCACCTACCCTAACAAGCATGGGGGTACCCAGGCTCTGTTGCATGCCATGGGTGGTCCTGATGCACTCCTGGTAGCACTCACAGTGGGCATCAGCTGTATAGTGGCAGCAGAAGCAAAGCTCATGTACCTGGCAATGAGGAGGGTAAGACAGCTCTGCCCTGAAGTCCCAGCTAGCCTACCCCACCAGTTACAGGATGTCCCTTCCATGGTCCTCACCATGCCTTGCACTTTGGCTAGGTCCCCAGGTGCAAGCCTGCACTCACAGGCGTGGCCATAATACAGGCAGCTGTCTCTGGCCAAGAACTCATAGAGGGCATAGTAGTAGAAGGAGTGCCCTTTGAGGTCCCTCAGGAGCCTGTTACCCAATGTGTGCAGTTTGGAAACGCTCACACAGAGGTTAGTCTCATGCAGTTTTGGAGACACAGATAGTCAGACCTCAGGTGCTTTGGTCCTCACCCCTCTATGAATGAGGAGAAGAAGGAAAAGGAGGAATGTTCCCCCTCTCTGCATCCTTATAGCTACCTTATAGCTATGGGACTCCCTCATCCCTGCTCCCCTGAGTGTGCCATCTTAGGATGACTACAGCCTTCCCCCATGGTGATAATTCCACCTCTGCAATGAGGATTCCCTTTCTTCAGTCCTGATGTCATTTTTGAATTGAGACCTGGACATCCCAATACTTCCTGGAAATCCCGCTCTGGCATCATCAGGAATCTGAAACCTGCTTCCCCAATGTAGTAAAGAATTCCACTTCCTAGTCCACAGTCCTAACTAGAAATTTGCTTATTATTCAGCCAAACCATGTAAGTTATTACAGTCATACACCCATAAAATTATAATGATGAAAAATTCCTATTGTGTAGTGACATGGTAGCCAACATAACATTATAGTACAACACATTACTCATGTGTTTGTGGTGATGCTGTGTAAACAAACCTACTGTGCTGCCAGTCATATGAAATTACATCATATACAATTATGTACAGTACATAATACTTGATGATGGCCGGCACAGTGGCTCACACCTATAATTCCAGCACTTTGGGAGGCCAAGGAGTAAGGATTTTGTATCCAACTAAAAAAAATAAAATAAAAAGTCCGGGCTCAGTGGCTCAGCCTGTAATCCTAGCACTTTGGGAGCCCACAGGTTGGAGACCAGCCGGGCGACTTGGCATGACCTCGTCTCTACAATAAATCAAAAACTAGCCGGGCATGGTAGCGCATGCCTACAGTTCCAGCTACTTGGGAGGCTGAGGCGGAAGGATCACCAGAGGCCAGCAGGTCAACTGGGGTGGCCGTGAGCGTGCCACTGCACTGCAGCCCGGGCAATGGAGTGAGATTCCAACTCAAAAAAAAAAAAAAAAAAGTTTAACTGTAAGACAGCCTCAGACAGGTCTTTCAGGAGTATTCTAATTTATGTGTGTGTAAAGATAGGATCTTGCTATGTTGCTCAGACTGGTCTCTAACTCCTGGGCTCAAGTGATACTCCCAGTGCTGGGATTACAGGTATGAGCCACAGCACCCATGAGGTATTCTAGAAGTAGGCATTATTATCAGGAGACGACAGCTCCATGCATGTTATTGCCTGTGAAGACCTTTCAGTGGCATAAAATGTGGAGGTAGAAGGCAGTGATATTGATAATCCTGATCCTGTGTAGGCCTAGGCTAATGTGTTTGTATCTTCGTTTTTATTTTATTTATTTTTTGAGTTGAAGTCTCACTCTGTTGCCCAGACTGGAGTGCAGTGGCTGCTCCTGGCCATCGCAGCCTCGGCCTGCTGGGCTCCAGTGATTCTTCTGCTCAGTCTTCCAAGTAGCTGGAACTACAGGTGCGCGCTACCACGCCCGGCTAATTTATTTATTTATTTATTGTAGAGATAAGGTCTTGCCAAGTTGCCCAGGTGGGTCTTGAACCCATAGGCTCAGGCAATCCACTCACCTCAGCCTCCCAAAGCGCAGGATTATAGGCTGAGCCACCAAGCCCGGCTGTATCTTCATTTTTAAAAAAATGTTTAAAAGTTAATAGAAAACATTTTATAGAATAAGGACATAAAGACAATATTTTTGTATAGCTGTACGTGTGTTTTAAGATGTGTTATTGCAAGAGTCAAAAGTTAAAATTAAAAAGTTTATAAAGTAAAAAAGTTGCAGTTATTATTGAAAGAATGTTTTTATAAGTTCAATGTAGCCTAAGTGTACAGTGTTTATAAAGTCTACAGTAAAGTACAGTAATGTTCTAGGCCTTCACATTCACTCACCACTCACTGACTCACCCAGAGCAACTTCCAGTCCTGCAAGCTCCATTCATGGTAAGAGCCCTGTACAGGTGTTCCACTTTTTAAAAAGACTTTTATACCATATTTTACCTGTATCACACAAATACTTACCATTGTGTTATAATTGTCTAGATTATTCAGCACAGTCACATGCTGTATGGGTTCAAGGCCTAGGAGGAAGAGACTATACCATATAGTCTACATGTGTAGTGGGCTAAACCATGTAAGTACACTCTATGATGGCCGCATAACAATGAAATCACCTAATGACACATTTTTCAGAAGGTATTCTCTGATGCATGACTGTAGCTTATTTAGCAACTGTCTTTGATGTTGACTCCAAGACAGAGAACTTTTCTGTGTGCTTCCCATCAAACACTGCCCAAGAGATGCCTGAGAGTGGGGCTCAATGGGCACTTGTTAAATAAACACATGAAGTAATGGGTCCATGACTTCTCTCTCTGCTCCACATATTAAGATCAGTTTCCAAGCTGAGGTGACCTCTTGTATCTTTCCTCTGCAGGCCTTCCCTCTTTCCTGATCAGAGGCAAAAACAGCAACTTGCAGACCTACCATGAGGGCTCAGGGTGAGCAGTTGGTAATAAGTGCAGTACAGGTAGGCAGGGGGTGCCCAGTGAATGCAGAGAAAAAGCTAGTTTGGACTTTGTCCTGCTCTGGTACCCTCCTGGCCTGGTTCTGGGTTTCCCTGATGGGTTATGGTTATGTGGCTCTCTTGTCCTTTAATAAGACTTCTTTACAAAGGGTCATATCCAGAGATAACTTGGTGCCTCCTACAGGCAGCTGCAGGGACAAAAGGCAGGCATTAGGGTCATGAATGACCGGTGGACTATGATATGGGCAGTGATTTGGGCCCACAAAGGGGAGGTTTATGAGGGGCAATGATAGGAGCAGAGATGGGGACGGTGCCTCGCAAAGGAGTTCAGGGATGGGGCAGAGATAGAGGACAGATGAGGACTGCTCCTTGTTCCAGTTCCTATGCACTGGGCACAGGTATAGGGAACAGTACTGGGACAGAAATGGGAGGCCACAAAAAGGACCACAATAAAGGTAAAGGACCATGACAGAACAGAGTTGGGCAATAACCCTGAGAGACTGAGCTGGCTTGCCTGCTTGCCTTGTCCCACCAGTGCCCTCCTGAGGCAGGATCTCTCTCTCCAGTGAGTATCTGACTGTCCTGACAAAGGGCAGATTGGCTCTGAATCTCAGGGTTGTTTGGGTCCTCCACCAGAATGGCTGGGTCCAGAACTTTGAAAATTACCTGAGAGGAAGAAGCAGGTTTGAGCCTCTGATTTCACCCCAGGGCCCACCCTCTCCACTTCTCCCTGGGCCTGACCTTGCCCTCAGTGGAAGGCTTTATGTCTGAGTAACTGGTCACAGACGAGGTCACTAATCCTGTGGCCAGGGGCAGAAGGACTCCAGGAAAAGGCCTGAGCAGTTGCGGGCAAAGTATATAAATGTGCCAGGAGTAGCTATGGTCCACTGAGTGCTCAGGAAGCAGAGCTGCTAGGCAGAATGTCTGGGGATAGGAGGGACCTTTGGGTCACCAGGGGCAAGCATCACTTGTGGTCATTGGGTAGGAGGTACAAGGTCAACACTTCAGGCTGGGGCACTAGGTAACTTCTGGGTAAAGTAGAATGCACCCTCTAGGTCCAGCTGGATGGTGATATTTTCAACACCTGCAGCCACAAGGGCTAGTCAGAGTGACCAGGCCCTGATCCCAGACCCCAGATTCCCTCATATGGGCACCTTGGCACCCTCAACACTCTCTGTGCCTGCCACCAGATCTTGCTGCCACCACAGCCACATTTTCAATGTCATGGCCTCTCTAGTCCTGAGAGTTACAGAAGAAACAATCCTGAGATTCCTGTGGGAGGGCCCAAGGAAACTAGATAGGAGACTCGTGATCAGACCCCTACAACAAAATTTCACAGCACAGGTCTCTCCCTCCAGCCCCCAGCAATGACCTAGACCCTCACAAGGTTAAACCTGCCAAGGAGTCACCTCAGATACCAGTCTCCTTAGCCCTCACTCTCCTCCCCACCTGCAAGTGACTGATAATGCAGCAGGGCTCCAACCATGGAAGTCACAAGTCAATGAAGTTCAAAGGTTCCTTGGTCAACAACCAGGCTGCCAATGGGTAGAAAGCAACTGCCACCAGAGCAGTCAGGCAGGGGAAGGTTATCTGGCACATCCTGGGCAGTGTGCTAGGACAGGCAGAGTCTAAGTAGGGATCCTACTAGGAGCCTGTGCTAGGACAGGCAGGGTCTAAGTAGGGATCTTAGGGATACCCCACCCTCATCCCACCCAGGGAGAAATCGGGGAGGCCAGAATTCTTCTCCCTTTCTGACTGGCTCTCTGGAAAAGAGCCAACCCCTTACCCATTGGTGGTAGCAGCAGAACTGTAAAGAGAGGATCCAACCCAACTGGGCACTGAGAGCTGGAATCAGGCCTGAGAGGGTGCTTAGTGGGCCCCAAGCTGAGTCACTCTTGAGGAGCTGAGTGTCATTCCCTATGTTCACATCATGGTTGAAAGGCAGAGCTGTCAGAGACAAGTAGCATGCAGGATTGTGGGGCTGCAGCACAGCTGGGAGCAAGGGGTCCCCACAGCTTGGGGAACCAAGGGAGGAAGCATTTAGAGAAAGGATGTTAACAGCCACCAGAAAGGATTAGGAGAGCATCAAGCACACAGAAGCTGGGCATGGTGGCTCATGCCTGTAATCTCAGCACTTTGAGAGACAAAGGCAAGAGGACTGAGTGAGTCCAGACCAGCCTGGGCAACTTGGCGAGACCTTCTCTCTACAATAAATCAAGCATTACCTGGGTGTGGTGGTGTGTGCCTGTGGTTCCAGCTACTTGAAAACTGAGGTGGAAGGATCACCTGAGCCCAGCAAATCGAGGCTATGGTGGCCATGATAGTGTCACTGTACTCCAGCCTGGGTGACAGAGTGAGACTACTACTCAAAAAAAAAAAAAAAAGCATGCAAACCTTCTCCATAGGTCCACCGTTCAGGGCCCAGACAAACCCAGAGGTAGAAAAGATCTGATTCTCATTTCAGACAATACTCCCACCCCCAGCTCTGAAAGGGCGTTCATCTTTAGGAACCTCTGGAAAATATGCCACTCACTCCCCCCACACCCCTAGCCAATGCATTCAGCCTGGGCAGGGCAGTTAGTTCAACTCAGCATCCTGGGCCCAACCCCTCTGCAAAGCAGGAAAGGTGACAACGTTTGAAACATACAGGCCTGTGAGGGGGTGGGCATAATGAGGCTGGACCTGGGTGTAGAGAGAACACTTCAAAACCAGGCAGAAAGCACTGCTGATGAGGCAATCATGAAAATCTCACTCAACCAAGAAGAAAATTTTTTGGTGAGGGCAAGCTCTGTGGTCCTGACTCAATTCCCAGCCCCTTGCCACCAGTCAAAGTTAAGGCTAATCACTCTTCTCCCCAGAGAGTAAAGGGGGAGAACTTTAACCCTTTTAAGGCTATCCTCACAACAGACAAGTCTAGGCAAAGCCCCAAGGTTTCAGCCAGGCTGTCTGCTTGGCCCCTAGGGAGCAGTACAATAAACCCTCCCTTCTCTGGCCTAAAAACATGCTGGCTGCAATGTTCCCTATGGAACTGACTACTGTTCTGTATGGGGCCCTCTGGATAACAACCAGGGTGGCCTCAAAGGGAAGTGTCTTACCTCACAGTGGCTCTGCTCCTGCCCTCAGGGAATGCCTCTCACAACTGTAGAGGTCAGCATCTGAGTTTCTCCTCATCTCTCCAGAGAGACCTAGCAGAGGCCCTCTTCCACAACCCAATCTCTGGCAGGCCTGTTCCTGGGGCCACTTTCCCTATATGCTCAACCTGACCTGCTGGCAGCCACACACAAAAAAAAAGACCGTGGAGGATGGGCAGGGAGACTGGAAGGTGGAAAGGTATAAAACGTGATAGATGGAACAGTGGACATACAACTTGAATAACAAGTCACAGTGCATCACGCCATGAAAACACCCCTCCCGCCCGCCCTCCCCACCCCACCCCAACCCCTCCAGTTTCTGAAAGGAGGCTGGTGGCCACTAGGGCCCTGGAGAGGTACCCGGAATCCTCGAGGTTGCAGAGTCCACAGGCATAGCACACTGTGCCATTGGCTATACAGACACCTGGGCTGTTTCCCCAAACACTGCTGCATGAAGGAATCAGGGTGCCGAATATGGTAGCAATGGCTGCAGCCGTATTACAGGAGACAGGTTCACACAGAGGATCCGCTGAGCCCACTGCCGTACCTCATCATCCGAGGACTGCCTATCTACCTTTATGGCACGGAACTTTAGCAGCTTTGCTGTTCCAGGCCCTAGCCACGCCTTAGGAGACTGGGGCCCAAGCCGTGTTCTCTTCTTGGGGGTAAGATCTTTTGTCTCCTCAGCCCTTTTCCTCTTCTGTCCAACAGTCTCTGGGTGGCTTTTCTGGCCCTTCCTTGCAGTCCTGGCCTGAGTAGACCCCTTTGGCCTACCCCTGCCCCGGGTCTGAGCCATCTTGGCCTTGGCACGCACTGCTTTGGCCTTAGCTTTGGCCCGTGCTGCCATGGCCTTGGCTTTGGCCTTGGCCTTGACCTGTGCTGCCTTGGCTTTGGCCTTGATCCGTGCTGCCTTGGCCTCGGCCCGGGCCTTGACTCGGGCCTTGACCTGTGCTGCCTTGGCCTTGGCCCGGGCCTTGGCAGCCTTGGCCTGTGTTCGAGCTACCTTGGCCTGGGCACGGGCAGCTTTGGCCAGTGTTCGAGCTGCCTTGGCCTGGGCTGTCTTGGTGCCTAGGACAGAGCCCCCTTTCATGCGCTGGCCAATGATGGACCCAGTGACTCTGTAGGTCTTGCTCTGAGGTCCAGTGCCTCGTCGGGGTCCAGCCCCGGGGCCTGTGTGGGTCAGACACTTGGAGCCCTTGCTTGTAGTTTTTCTGGGACCTTTGGGCCAGGAGTTCCCTGGGCCCTTCCCTGAACCTTTCCGAAGTTTCAGAGGAGAGTCTGCAAGTGAGAGCTGCAGTGACTGTGCCTTGTGTTTGGCACTCAAGCAGGGCATGGGAGACTTGAGTGGAACCAGGGCCTCAAGGACAACAGAGAGCCGCATGGCAGGGTAGACACCTGGGTAAAGGTGGGTGGGGAAGCCCACTGCTGCACCCTGGGCACGGCTGGCACTTGATTGCTTCAGGGAGCTCAGCAGCAGATTGGTGGTTGCATGCTTGGCAAGGGCTGGTGTGGATGCTTTAGCCAGCCTGCCAGACAGTGGCATGGGGAGCAGTGTGGCCCGGCCTGTGGGCAGCCGCATGGCAGTTCGGGGAGCACTGGCTGGAGGTGATGTGGTAGCTGCGTTGGGGGCACGAGCTTGCAACTTCGTCTGGCTTGGGGGATTAGCTGTACATGAACTATAGCCATAGACATCACCACTGCGTAGGATGGTAGGTTGGAAGCCATCATCTCGCAGGCCCTGTAGGAAGGCAACAAGTTGGGCCTCTGTGGCACTGAGATCCTGGCTCATGGGGTTAAAGACAAGCAGCGCCTCTTCCAGGGCCTTCTTTCCTGCTGTGGAGATACGTGACCAGGAGTGCACAGCTTTCTCCTCCACATGTTGCACCACCACGCTCATGGCATTAGGCACTGCAGATCTGCCCAGGTATGTGCAAACCAGCTCTCAGCACCTCCAAGGCAAGAGGAAAAGAGTCAATAAGAATGGCACTGAGATAGAGGGCCAGAACAGGCAGACAGGTCAATCAGGGCCCCTACTCTCTATGACGCTAAGGGTTCCAGTTAGAGTGAGCCACTACCATGGTCTTCTAACCCTCTACCATCTTGGAGTGGGAGGGAGTATGGGTCAGGCAGCTTCATGCTCAGAAGTACTTCAAAGTCATCCAACATGCTGCCAGATCCCTGGAAAGATTTGAGCTTGACACATTTCAATTCAATTCTTTATTCTCTGAGGCCAGAAACCTAGTATTGGACTTAGCCCTGGGAATGTAAGCAAATACCCATCCTTAAGGAGCCTAGTCCAGAAGGAAAGATAGAGTCAGCCACCATTAAAGTCCTTGGGAATATATGGTAGCACTCAGCTCAGCTTGCCAATGGGTCAGGGAAGGATTCCTGGGAGAGGCAACACTTAGCAAGAATGAGTGATTTAGGAAGGGACCATATTGAAATGGAGCAAAAAGTGAACTAGCTAATGCAATAGCTCCAAAGTGAGAGAGAGCAAGGCACATTTGGTGTGGGGTCTGGGGTCAGTGCTGGGGGTCCAGCTGGAAAAACAAGTGAAGACAGAGCAAAAAGAGCTCTGAATGTTGGCCAAAGGGCCCAGACTTATACCCAATGTCCATGCCCATCTTTGCTTCTGCAGTTGCTAGTGTTCAGGTGCAGTGGCAGGGTAGAGTGAGGAAATCCACCTGCCCACCAAAAGTTCTGCTACGTAGACAGGCTACTCAGCAGCCCAATTCCTAGCTCCAGAGACATGGAGACCAACCCCAGGAAAAAAGCCAGACTTTTCTTCAATGGAAAATAAAAGACTGATGGGTAGCAGGTGCTAATGACATGTCTCTAGGCAACCAGGCAGCCCAGGAACCAAGCAGAAAGACCAAGAGCCCAAGGTTGAGGACAATGGGAGCCAAAGGCTCCAAACAGGATGGTAAGTCAAATGGTCATTAGAGGTCTGAGCTGTCCTGCCTAGGGCTTGGAGAGCCACAGACCTCGGTACAGCCTAGATGGAGCCGTCTGGGAATACCCAACTTGTCTCAGGTTTCTTTGAAGAAGCTGTAGCTATCAATCATGACTAATATCTCATACCCAACCCAACACTGAGGGCTTCCAGAGGCTGTAACAGGCAGCTTCCCAGCTGCACTGGAACATTAAAAGATCAGCTGAGCTCAGGCAGGTCCCTGGGGCCATGACGCCTGTCTGAGCAGCTTCTTCCCACCTTTAATGGAGATGAAGTCTTCAGAATCCCCAGGAGGAAGTGCCCTAGGGCTCTTTGTTTGGAAACGTTCTTGGATCTTCAGGTGTCTGGGGCACTTCCCCTCCCCATAGGCCATTCTCCAAGCACAATTCTTGCACATGACTTTAGTTATTTTATTAATTCTTTTGAGGGGGTGTAGCTCCTAGGGCTGTAAACTGTAGAATAGCGAGGGGCCTATTTCCCACCCCCACACGCCCCCAGCACAGGGGAGACCTAGGGGCTGCTCCGCCCAGATTAGGCTGAGCTCTTGGGAAGGGTCTTCTGGGATTTCAAGAAGCTTCGGAAACACAAGCTGCTGCCGGGTCCCCAACTTCCCTTCACATGTGCCCCTGGGGCCGGCAGGGGAAGTTGACAGAAGACAGGGGGGGTGGGGGGTGAGAGAAACGCGATGCAGGGAGACTGAGGGAGAGGGCAGATCGGGGCCCTCAGGCTGGCAGCCGCGTCCCTAGGGCCCGAACCGCCATGAGGCGGGGGTCACCGCGGCAGCGAAAGGTGAGGGGCGAGGTGCTAGCTCGACCGGGACCGCGCAGCTCCAGGGTGGGGTCTCTGGGCACAGGGTGGGGGGTCTCGGGTGGGCTAGCGGAGGACGCAGGTCCAGGAAAGGTCGGCCGCCGGCCCGTCCACCCTGCCGCCTCAAGGGCCACCCCTCCGCGGCGCGGCTAGGCCCGCGGCTCCAACCTACCGGCGCCGCCGCGGGGACCCAAGACGCGCCTCTGCGCCGCCTCCGCTGCTCCAACATGGCCGCCCGCTGCGCGCCGGAAGTGCGTTGAGCTTCCGCTTCCGGGACCCAGCCCGCCCCAGTGACCTTTAACCTGCGAGACCCCATTTTCCCCCAAAGTTTGGGGACGGTGCAGTTTGGCTACCAAGGATGTCTTCCTGGAGGTGGTGGCCGCAGAGATCTCTCCAAATCTTTCTGGTCCTGTATGGGAGTCTGAGGAACAGAGACGCCCTAGGATGGAACCCCTGGCAGGACTCACTGGAGCCTGGCTAAGACTAGATTAAGGGTTGTCTGACACCCTCTCTGAGGGAACCTGGTAGTGCAGTGACATCTAGGAAGGACTCCGGGCCAAGTTCAGGCCATCCTGAACTGGTCCTCCCTCAGCCACTGACAAGGCCCACTGCTATCCCAGACACCTGACCAGAGGGTGAAAGGGAGTGCCACTGACAGAGTGTCTCAAGGGAAACCCTGTTGATTTACAGTAAGAGTACCTCCTCTGAGGACAGCAGGCCTGCCTCTCTTTCTGAGACTGGGGCCTACCACACATGGCATGAAAGGCTGGTGTGCATTTGTGATCAGAAGTGTTGCACAAAAGCCCAAGGCTGTGCATGTTCAGTCTGTGAATGCCAGTCCACCACTTTGGGCCTGAGCATACTTGCCCAGGCATGTGTGCACAAGTGTAGTGGGAAAACACTGGCCTAGACTCAGCCTCTCAATGGCAGGAAGTCCTGTCTCCAGTCTTTTTTTTTTTTTTTTTTGAGTTGGAGTCTTACTCTATAGCCCAGGCTGGAGTGCAGTGGCACGCTCACGGCCACCACAGCCTCGGCCTGCTGGGCTCAGGCGATCCTTCCCCTCAGCCTTCCAAGTAGCTGGAACTACAGGTGTGTGCCACCACACCCGGCTAATTTTTTGATTTACTGAAAAGATGAGGCATCACCAAGTTGCCCAGGCTGATCTCGAACCCATGGGCTCAGGCAATCCTTTCACCTGGGCCTCCCAAAGTACAGGGATTATAGGCGTGAGCCACCGCGCCTGGCCTGCCTCTAGTCTTAATACTGCCCGAAATCCCAGTCCTTTTGTCCAGGAGTCTGAGACCTCAGTTTTTCTTCCTTGCTTTGGGGCCAAAAGAGAGGTGGTGGTTACAGGATCCGCTACCCAAGCAGCACCAAATTAGGAAACATAGGTCAAATTAACCAAAGGGGTCTGTGACCTGAGATGAGAAGTCGGAATGGTCTTCACAGCTCTAACCAAATGCCCTTCTAGTCAGGGGCCCCCAAGTCTAGGTTGGGAGCCATCGCAGGAACCCTGATTTCATGGATGAGGTAGTGGGGATATTTATACTTAAGTCAGAGCCTGAGTCAGGAGGCAGAAATACTGCCACAACTCTTGGACCATGACTTTGCAATGGTGCCATATTTGGTAGTTGGGGTCAGGTGGAAGCCTGTTGGCAGTCACAAGAGGGTGGCTAGATGCTTCATTTAGGAACTGGGTACTAGCCCTCCTCCCTCCTCATATATTTGTTTTTTTGAGTTGGAGTTTCACTCTGTCACCCAGGCTGGAGGGCAGTGGCATGCTACCGACCACCGCAGCCTTGACCTGCTGGGCTCAGGTGATCTTTCCGCCTCAGGCTTCTAAGTAGCTACAGGCACATGCCACCATGCCCGGCTAATTTTTTGATTTATTGTAGAGACGAGTTCTCGCCAAGTTGCCCAGGCTGGTCTCGAAACCATGGGCTCAGGCAGTCCTCTTACCTTGGCCTTCCAATGTGCTGGGATTATAGGTGTGAGCCACTGTGCCCAGCCTCCCTCCTCATATGACCCCAGGATCCTCTGGCTGCTCTGTATTCCCCTTGCCTATACAGAGGGACCTAGGCATCCCTACTCAGCAGTGCCCTAGGCTTCACCTGGTGCCCCTTAGCTTCCTAGGGCCTCAGTACTGATAGTGGGGTCCTCAGTGTCTTTAAACCTAGTCAAAATGCTCAACAGGAAGTGCAAAACCTCCTCAGGGTCAGTGCCTCTAGCTCCTTGACCTGGTAGAGAGAAAGGAAGAGTGGGGCTCCAAGGGCCAGGGTCTTATGGGGTGCAATCAGGAATTCCCAACTTGGTGCTCCCAGCTCCCAACTTTAGGTGAGCCCTGTCTCTGGCCCTATCCATGACTGAGGGTTGGCTGTTTACTCTCAAGACTGATTCAATCTCACCTTCTACCCAGTTGTCTTCTACAGCTTCTCCAAAGCCAGCAGTGTTGGCTTCCTGTGTGCAGGTGACCATGGCTGGGCAAACAGAAGCCACTTCCTTGAAAAGTCAGAGCCCAGCCTCCAAGGATGGCACTAGTCTAGGCATGTCCAGACCCCTCTCTGGTGATGTTCAGCCCAAAGGTCAGGGAAAAATGAAGGATCAAGAAGGGTAGGACAGCCGGACTCGGTGGCTCAGCCTGTAATCCTGTGCCTTTGGGAGGCTGAGGTGAGTGGATTGCCTGAGCCCGCGGGTTCGAGACCTGCCTGGGCAACTTGGCGAGACCTCATCTCTACAATAAATAAAAAATATCAGCCAGGCGTGGTAGCGAGCGCCTGTAATTCCAGCTACTTGGAAGGCTGAGGCGGAAGGATCACCAGAGCCCAGCAAGTCGAGGCTGCTGTGGCTGGGAGCGGCCACTGCACTCCAGTCTGGGCGACAGTGAGACTCCAACTCAAAAAAAAAAAAAAGAAGGGTAGGACTATCCTTTGGCCATGTCCCTTCCAGGTATGAGAACTGGAGGAGGGAGGGATAGTAGGGATTGGGGTAAAGATCATGGGTACCTATCTTTCTGAGGCAGAAGAGGCTGAACCTTTTGCCTCCTGGTGCCCCATATGCCCTAGATGGAACTCTTTGGGAGCACTCATCAGAGCACAATCTGACTTGACCTTTGGTGGATGCTGAACCCATGGGCTTAACTGCAATCAGATAGAATGAGGTAGGAAAGGAACACAGGGTGATCCCAGGATCCAATCCTTGCTCTCTATTTGGCGCCTTTTTTTTTTTTTGAGTTCGAGTCTCGCTCTATTACCCAGGCTGGAGGGCAGTGGCATACTGCTCACAACCATTGCAGTCTCGACCTGCTGGACTCAGGCAATCCTTCTGCCTCAGCCTTCCAAGTACTGGAACCAGGCATGCATCACCACACCCAGCGGAATTTTTGATTTGTTGTAGAGACAAGATCTCGCCATGTTGCTCAGGCTGGTCTCAAATTCCTGAGCTCAGGCAATCCTTTCACCTCCACCTCCCAAAGTGCTGGGATTATAGGCATGAGCCACCACGCACAGTCCATTTGGCATCTTATACGTTCTAAGTGGACTCTGGGCCAAGCCAAGGTCCAGGTCTCTACCTGAGCAGAGAAATTTGGTGGAGATCTAGATGTGAGTAAAGGTAATGGCCTGGGAGGGATTTTCCAAGAAAGGGTATGTGTACCAGGGAGAAAAGCCAGGATTGAATCTTGAGGAGCCATTCCCTGGGGAGGGAGAGGAAACAAGGCTTGCAAACAATTCTAAGAGGCGGAACAAGCGGCAGGAGGAAGCTGAGGTCACAAGAGGTGAAACTTTGAAGATGTCAGCAAGATTTCAGTTGAGTTTTAGCTGTAGAGTATGCCATGGTTACTTTTGCAAGAGCAATTTTGGAGAAATGGCAGCAGACTGAAGTGGCACATAACAAGGAGTTGGAGCTTGTGAGGGCAGATGGCTTTGCGAGTTTGACTGGAGGGGAATAAGGGGAGACTAGAGGGACTCAGGGGGCTGGAAGGTACCTAAAGGCAGGTGGCTTATAAGTGCTTAATTGCTGGGAAGGAGGGGGAGGGAACTTGGAAAGGGAACAGTGGTAAATGTGAAGGGGTCTGCAGGGCAGTGTGAGCACCCCGTATGGGGAGGTACCAGTGCCCCAAGTGAGGAGCAAGTCTGGAGTAAAGTGAGATGGGAGGATAGAGGCCTTCTAGTCAGGGTCTGTGCAGTAACCAGCCTTGGCACCACCATTTCTGTGCAGGCCCTCTACTCCAACTGCCAGCCCCTGAAAGAGGCTGAAAGCCCTCTCTCTAGTCATGGGGAAGGCATTCTATCCGTACTCTGGAAAGGCCAGAAGTGAGTTAGACCCAGAAATTAATGACCCCAAACAGCTCTCAACCCATGCTTAATGGGAATTTGAGAATGAGTATCTCAGTTCCCCTTGCTCTGGAGGAAAGCAATAATGTGGGGTTCGTGTTCTACACTGGCTCCTTGAATCCTCAAGCAGGATTTAGTCCCAGTTGTCCACAGTAGTAACTTGCTTGATGACACCTCCTTTAAGCTGCTTTCCCTATCTCCATGCCATTGCTGGTGTTTCCTGGCCTCACCTCCCACACTAACTATATGCACTTGTGTCTTCATTTCCAGGTCTGCTTTGGAGAAACTAAACATTGTCTATGAAAAGGGGAAAAGCCAGTGAGCAGACACAGACAACTGCAAGGACCTCTTCCCACAGTTACCACTGACCTGTACACGTGAGTCTCCAACTCAAAGACTCAGCTAATACTATGAATGTTCAGAAGATAGGCAGGGCCAATATCTATGATTGAGGTAGGTGAGCCCTTATCACATCAGTTTGCTCTCACCTTACCCCAGAGTTGGCTACAGGCAGGATCAGGGCCCTTAAGATGGATAGACATAAAATTCCTTGGGCCTCAGGTCTCAGGTCCTACTGGATGAGGCCAGAGTAACCCACCTGGGTGGTCCCAAGGCCTCTAACTCTTCTAGCTCATCCCCTGCTCAGAGTTACCCTTCCTTCCAAGAATTCCCCCCACCCGGGCTTCCCTGAGGCCAGCACAGTCTGTTCTTCCATCCCCCAATAGCCTCAATGTACATCCTAGGATTTATTCTGTGTCCCGCTTTATGCCCTGCTAAGGGCGACCCAGCCGGCCGCCTCCACCAGAGGCCCAGGCCACGCCCCTAGTGGCCTTCAAGGGGCTCCACCGCAAAGCCTGTCTTAGCGGTGGTGGGCGGGCGCCAGCCACTCAAGTCCCCAGGTTCTGCTGGCCCGCTCTACAGCCAGCTCACTCTGGCTGGGTTCGGCTCAGAACGACTCCTCGTCCTATATGTGTTGTGTTGGTCACCGCTGCCTCATTTCTACCCCTGTCCGAGGTCGGACTCTAAATCCTGACAGGCCCAGTGTCCACATGTCCATTTATCTGTTTATTTGCTTGTGACTGTGGGTAGGTGCACCCTGCTACGGCTGCGGCATGTGCAGGGTTAAGGCGGGAGGAGATTTCCCCGACTGGAGAAGGGTGGGGGGCGAGGGGCGGACCCGGCCCAGCCCCGCCCCACGCCGGAGCCGTGCCGGAGCCGCGCCGTAGCCCCGCCAGAGCCGGTCTTCAGCCCAGACTGGTACGGCGTCAGCGGAGGCGGAACGGCGGACCCAGTGCTTTGGCGGCATCCGAGCCTCGGCTGGTGAGTCCCAAGGGAGCTGCGTTCAGGGGAAGTTTGGGGCGCGGGACATAGAGCCCTAAATGCATTAGCTCAGATCTGCACCCCCACCCGTGAGCTGAAGTTTGGGGCCAGGAGGCCCTCCTGCCAGAGGCCCAGGAGTGTAAACCCCGAGGGAAAGGGGAGGCCGGGAAACTTGGAGGATCTTCCCAGAGGAGACCCAGAAGTCCAGCTGTCCATTCCTGCTGGAAACGACCTGGACTCTGGGACCCTAGAGTCTTGTGCTCATGAGATCCCAAAACAGCAACCCTGCCTTCTGGACACTAGGGAGTATGGCCTTTGGGGGCCTGGCATGGGCAAACCTCGGAAGTGGACCTCAAAGGGAGAGTGCAGAACCCTTATGTCCAACCCTCCCACCCCCCTCAAGTCCCAAATACCCCTGGCCTGGCCTTTTGCTGGTTCGAATGAATGAACCCTGTGGAATGACCCCTAGGATATTTGTTGTAAGGATACTCCGGAGTCTGGCCCCTGAGACATGTGGGGGGACCCCTGATGGCTGGATCCCAGGCTGCCCAGGGCATACTGGAAGCCAGTAAGGGGAGGATATTGTAGGACTCCTCTTATGCAGAACCAGTGTGAGGATTGCTGAGGGAAAAGGAAAGGGTGTAGGATGAAGAGTCCTGTTCTAGTCACCTTACTTCCCACCTAGATCCAGATTTGACCTAGTTGCTCTGAGTGTTTAGGGCAGGGTATGGGGAGGAGAATCCTTCATGCCCCTATAGGAAAAGGGAAAGTTACCTGGGTTTCTGGGGTCTGTCCTCCTTTCCACTCCAGGAAGGAGTGGAAAGTGTGTTGGCCAGAGGGGGTGGGTTCTCCTCCTGCCTTTCTCATCAGTGATTTTGGGCCAGCCCTGCCCTCAGCTACAGGCTGCTCATCTGTTTCCTGAGGGGCTGGTCAGTGGCCCTGATCCCTTGTTTTCCCTCTCTCCTCCAGGTGAAGGCAAAGTCCCTGGACTGGTCATATATCCCCCTGTGGCCCTGGCAGAATCAAGATGAGGCCCTATCATGCCTCCCCAGTGAGGCCTGCAGCCTGAGCAGATAACATGGTCTGCCATTGGCAGTGAACACCATGGCTGCAGGAGGTGGCCAGGCCTTTGCTTGGCAGGTGTTCCCTCCCATGCCCACTTGCCGGGTATATGGCACAGTGGCGCACCAAGATGGGCACCTGCTGGTGTTGGGGGGCTGTGGCCGGGCTGGACTGCCCCTGGACACTGCTGAGACACTGGACATGGCCTCACACACATGGCTGGCACTGGCGCCCCTGCCCACTGCCCGAGCTGGTGCAGCTGCTGTGGTTCTGGGCAAGCAGGTGCTAGTGGTGGG
Source organism: Tarsius wallacei (assembly GCA_963574415.1). Lineage (NCBI taxonomy): Eukaryota > Metazoa > Chordata > Mammalia > Primates > Tarsiidae > Tarsius > Tarsius wallacei. The sequence continues at coordinate 17,770 of CAUYQG010196083.1, forward strand.
TGGTGTGGATGAAGTCCAGAGCCCAGTAGCTGCTGTGGAGGCCTTCCTGGCTGATGAGGGCCGCTGGGAGCGTCGGGCCACCCTACCTCAAGCAGCCATGGGGGTTGCAACTGTGGAGAGAGGTGAGTGGCCTCCCAAGGAAGGCCCCTCAGGTGCCTCAACACCCTCCATTCTCTCCTGACTTAGTCCCTTACCCTCAGAGATTGGACAAGAGCTGTAATTTTTGCATGAGTCCCTTGGACATGGCCTTGCTCCTATATCTTCTCCGACCTAGCTCTGAGCTATGTTGCAGCAACCTCCTATTAACTGCCTTTTCAGACTGTGAGGTAGGGGGCAGAGCCCAAGCTGACTCCCAGGATGATGGGAGGCCCCAGCCACCTCCCTGCCCAACTCCTCATTTCTAAGAGACAAGGGGTGGGGTGGCCTAATGACTCCCAGGGTTATAAATAGTCTGGGGCGGGGCGGGGGAGAAGGCTTAGAGCCTGGCAAATGTTTATATTCCCCTCTACACACATACCAGGGAGCCTGATGTAGACAAAAACCAAGCTGACCTGGGGATGGTTGTCATGGAAGCCTCCAACTGACTAGCCCATCCCTCCAGGGCCCCCAGACATACCCCTAACTGACCCTGAGGATTTAACAGAGGACAAAAACATATTACAGTGAAAGTATGGTGCAAAGGTACTGGGAAGCTCCTGAGGCAGAAGGCTTATGGCTAGTATCTTTACCCTGCAGACCCAAGCCCCTCTCCCAGCCCCACCTGTATCCCCACCTGGCCCCTACATCCCCCTCCCAAGATTGAAATCCATGAACAGCAGCCCAATATGCTCCCCACCCCTGGCTCAAGCCACTCCCCATCTTCCTCCCACCAGGGGAACCCCTACCTTGTGGCCTCCAAATTTGACCACCCACTGGTCCAGGCCAGCCCTGCTTGGATGCCAGATTCTGTTGCCATAGTGTCTCCAGGGAAACAGAGACTGATTATAATTAGATCAGCTGCCTCCTGCTCTTCACTCAGAGGGGCCCTGGCCAGAGTGAGAATCCCAGCTCTTCCATCCCCCACTCCAGGCAGGTAGTAGGCTTTCTGCTGCCGGAGAGGAGTGTCTCAAATACCCTTCAGTTAGTGGGTCTCCAGCCACCCCCAGGCCTAGCCAGGGCAGGCGTCAGGGTGGGGTGCCCTGGCCAGGCTGGGGTGCAGTCTGAACTACTCTTTTCTATGCAGATGGTATGGTGTATGCTCTGGGGGGAATGGGCCCCGACACGGCCCCCCAGGCCCAGGTACGGGTATATGAGCCCCGCCGGGACTGCTGGCTTTCGCTACCCTCCATGCCCACACCCTGCTACGGGGCCTCCACCTTCCTGCACGGGAACAAGATCTATGTCCTGGGTAAGGGCCTAGGGAATGTGGGAAAGGGGCTCCAGAGTCCAGAAGATCCCATCTTCATATGTTGACTGGGGTAGGGATCAGGCTCAGTCCAGGAGGGCAGAACAAGATAAGCTTTCTTGGGGTGATCCAGGCCTGCTGAGAGGCTCTGACCTCTGGTGGCCCTGCTGGAGTTGGAAAACCAAACTCTAGAACCTGAGGGTCTATAGGGTTGATGATCCATGTGCAGATGCACACCGCTGGGTGTGGGAGGCTGGGGCAGGCAGATCAGCAACCTGGTGAGTGAGGAGCCCACCAAGACCCCTGGGCTCCCTGCTAGGTGCCCCAATTCCATTGACAGGGGGCCGCCAGGGCAAGCTTCCAGTGACTGCTTTTGAAGCCTTTGATCTGGAGGCCCGTACCTGGACCCGGCACCCAAGCCTACCCAGCCGTCGGGCCTTTGCTGGCTGTGTCATGACCGAAGGCAGCGTCTTTAGCCTGGGTGGCCTGCAGCAGCCTGGGCCCCACAATTTCTACTCCCGTCCACACTTTGTCAACACTGTGGAGATGTTTGACCTGGAGCATGGTGAGCAGTGGCTGTCCTGGGATGTCCTCCCACTCTCCATGGGATAGAGGGGCATAGTGGCTATGTGACTAGATCTGACCTCCCCTCTCCCACAGGGTCTTGGACCAAGCTGCCTCGCAGCCTGCGCATGAGGGATAAGAGGGCCGACTTTGTGGTTGGCTCCCTTGGAGGCCATATCGTGGCCATCGGGGGCCTCGGTAAGTCTCTGTGGGGCTAGGGAGAGGAGGGGGGCCCAAGTCAGGAAAGAGTAGCCCTCAGCATGAGCACCATCTTTTGTCCTTCTCTAGGCACTCCAGGGGTCAGAACTTTGTGAGCTCTTTTTCCCTATCTGTGAAGCAGGCAGATGTGGTCTGCCTGGTCCAGCTCTCAGGGTGTCCCCAGTGCCTGACTGGGGCCTCTGCACCAGCAGGGGCCTAGGAGACAGAAACAGGACAAATGGCCGCTGAATGCACAGCCAAGTGAAAAATAGAAACATGAATGAATGAATGAATGGATGATGAACAGGGGCAATGAGGAGCAAGGCACTGATAGCTCATCCTGGGGTGATACCTATTGGGCCATTTCCTGGGCTCAGGGAGCAAAAGGGCCTGGAGCCCCTACAGCCTGTGCCTCTTACAACCTTCTGTCTCCTTCCTGCAGGAAACCAGCCGTGTCCTCTGGGCTCCGTGGAGAGCTTCAGCCTTGCACGGCGGCGCTGGGAGGCACTGCCTGCCATGCCCACTGCTCGCTGCTCCTGCTCTAGCCTACAGGCTGGGCCTCGGCTATTTGTTATTGGGGGTGTGGCCCAGGGCCCCAGTCAAGCTGTGGAGGCACTGTGTCTTCGTGATGGGGTCTGAAGGCCTGGGTGGGACTTGTCCGCTGGAGCAGCTTATTGCCAGAGGCAGTGTTTGTGACTCCTTTTGCTGCTGAGAACACTCATTGTGGCTCTGTGGGATGAGAGAGGCACAGGGGTGGGCACCTGAAACACTGCCTTGGGGACTTGGATTGGGGGACCTTAGTCTTTAGTGCAGGAAACAAATATGCTCACACCTACCTTTATCACCATTTATCCATGGACCATGCCAAGCTCCTTTGCCCTGGAACCTACTAGACCATTTGTCCAACTGGGAAGTGGGAAGAAGGGAGAGCTGGCCTCATGCCCCGCAGGTTAGTGCCTATCTAGAGTTGACCAGGCCCACCCCAGTGGCTGTTCCTAAAAAATCCCAGCTGCCAGCTTGCCTTGAGGGTCCCTGTAGACCCAGGGGAACTCAAAGAGGGTGAGGGACACAGAGGGAGTGGAGAGGATGTTTAAACCTCCAGAGGGCCTGAGGGATGCTGGCTTTGAGCCCTTTACACACTGTTGGTTGTATGACCTTGGGCAAGTCATTTACCTCTCTGTGCCTCAGCATCCTCATCCGTAAATGGGGATTTCTGAAACCTTCCTGCCCTACCTACCTCACAGGGCTGTTGTGAGGACCCAGGGAGTTTGGATGTGGAAGTAAAAGTGCTGCTAAAATCTGGTGAATTAACCCTGGTGTGAATTCCCATGTTGCTTTCACATCCCCTTCCCTCTTTTGGGGACCTCAGTGCTCTCAGGGTGAGAGTCCAGAGAGAGCCTCCCGGATGTGATTTCTGCCCCCAAAATGATCTGTGTTTCAGCCCCATCTAAACCTCAGCTTCTCCTTTGATGACATGGGATGACACCCCTCCCCTACTGTCCTGGATGTTTGGGTACGTTAATAGGATGACCAGAGAGGCTGGGTGTGGTGGCTCAAGCCTGTAATCCCAGCACTTCAGAAGGCCAAGACAAGAGGTTGCCTGAGCCTGTGGGTTCAAGACCAGCCTGGGCAACATGGTAAGACTTTGTCTCTACAATAAATCAAAAAAATTAGCCGGTTGTGGTAGTGTGTGCCTGTAGTTCCGGCTACTTGGAAGGCTGAGATGGAAGGATCGACACTGGAGTGGCCATGAGTGTGCCACTGCACTCCAGCCTGGGTGATGGAGTGAGACTCCAACTCAAAAAAATATATATATAGGATGACCAAAGAAGTGCTCAGAAAACAGCAAAACACCACAGGGTTAGGATGACCTCCAGATCCAAGTTACACAGTGTCTCCTCAGGTTTCTGCTTACCCCAAAAGGGAAGGTTGGGCCAGTGGATTCTGTGGCCAGGACCCTCCCTCTCTCTCAGCTGTGGGGCACCCATCTCCTGGGCAGCACTGTGTGGCCACCCACCAAACTCCTCGAAGGCAGCAGCTCCCTGGAGGTAGCTGCCAACCCTTGCCTTTTCCAGCCTTTGCTGCCCACTACTAGGGGCTGCTGGCTCTGCTTTCCCTGCAGCTATACTGAGTACAAGAAGCTCATGTCTGGGTTTGCTGCAAGAACAGAAAAATGTTTGGGGCCCTGGAACCCACCTACTTTGGTCATGGCAACCCTCCTGGACTCAGCCTCTTGCTGGCCTTACTTTTTCTCACTCAGTGGCAGGGCTCCCAGGGTGGCTTCTTTCCTGCCCAGCACACAGACACCATGGGCACAAGTGTCTTCAAAGTCAGACATGGAACCTGGCAGTGCATCACTGTTCTCTGACCTTTGAGACTTCTTGGGCTGCAAGTACAGACATGCTGCTGTGTCAGCTGTCCTTATTTAATGCTCTGGACCAGTTTAGACACTCAGAGACCCCAGCATGAAGGTAGTGTTGTAGCATCTTGGGTCTTGAGATCCCTGGGAGGTCAGGCAGTGTGTCGGTGACTGGTGGCTGGGTCCCTACCTTTGGATTACCACAATGGCCACCCCGGGTTGGCGGGCAGAAGTTCTGCTGGTAGGTGGTGTTGGCATGGAGAGGCTGGACCTGCACAAAGTGGACAAGGCGCTGGGGGAGGCCACTGATTCCTGGGCCTGGCCGGAAATCAGCCTGGTAGGAAGATTCGAGGGGCCCATGTTGGCGCAACTCCATCTCACAGGGTGCCCAGCGCAGGAAGGTATGCCGCTGCCACAGGCGCTCCAGGTCTTTCCGCCTTCCGATTCCCTGCAGCAGGCAGTAGGGGCCCTCCTCAACAATACAGGGCTCTTGGCCCCACAGTCCTGGTACCAAGCACTTTCTTGGGCCCTCCTACCCCAAGTCTACTTGGTGATACCTGTCTTGTGCCTGGCCTCCTTGGCCTGCCTCCCCAGCAAGGCCTTCTATTCTAGGATGAAGCACCCAAGAAAGGCAGTGGCTCATATAATATTTGCACATTGTCAGGCAAGCTAGCGGAGGAAACCAATGCAGAGATGCTTCTGTTTGGGGAATGGGATGTTTCACAGAGGAGGAAGGTTGTGGGGAAAATAGGCACTCCTCTGCCTACATAAGAAGCCCCCCTTAGTTTCTTATCTACTCCACCCTACCCCACCTGTTCTGTCCTGACTTCAACATAGGCTGGGGGACTGCCCGCTCTTTTTCCTCTCCCCAGCACTCACTTTGTCGAAGGAAGTGCGATTGTCATGCTTGGAGAAGAAGTGTTGTTGTGCAGGCTCCTTGAAAGACAGAAAGAAGGCGAATGGGAGAAATGATGCCTATCTGCCCCCCATTCCTACCCCTGCCCAGATACTACCTCAGGGCACATAATGGAGAGAAGCTGCCAGGAGCCACTGTCCCTAAACTGCTAAACTGCCAACTACTGAAAGGGCAGAGGCAACACTTCACTACTAGGATACCTCATCCTGGGACTTGCCCGGAAGCAGAAGCCTCTGAGACCACTGATTAAAGAGGGTGCTGAAGCATTTGCCTGGACATCCTGCCGTCAGTGGAGCAGTGGTTGGGTTTCACATTGGGCCCTTTAACTCTAGATTGCCCAGGACTTTCGTCCTCTTCTCCCCCTCCATCCACACTTATCATCAGCATACTTAAGCTCTTAGCCCTAAATGCTATCTGGAAATGAAATTTCTATCTTGAGCTCGGGCTCTCTCTCCTGAACCTGGACTTAGTAGCAACTGCATACTCCACATCTCTATGTAAACACCTGATGGGGCGTCTCCAAACACATAACTGAGCTTTATATCATCCTCTAAACTCACTCCCATCTGTAGCCTCCCCTAGCTCAGGCCATGGCAGATAGATCCTGCCAAACACCTCAAGTCCCTTTGATTCTTTTTTCATACACAACATCAAATGTGCCAGGAAATCTTGTTGATATTTCCATCAAAATGTACCCAGGATCAGATGATTCCTCAGCATACCCACTGCTTTCTCTGGTCCAAACTTTCTTCCTCTCTTGTCTGAATTATTATTATTTTGAGATGGAGTCTCAAACTCCTGGGCCCAAGTGATTTTTCCTGAATTGTTGTAAGAGCTTCCCTCCTGATGTTTCTGCTTCCGAGCTTGCCCCTCTATTCTATTGTCCTGTTGTTTGCTGAAAATCCACAACAGTTCATCCTGCTATTAACAGGCAGTCATCATAGTGGTCCATGAGACCCACACGATATTGGCACTTCTGCTAACCTCCAGCCATGCTGGTCTGCCCACTGTGCCTCAGATACACCAGGTGCTTCCATCTCAGGCCTTTGTACCACTTATTCCTTCCACTGGCCATATGATTCCTTCTCACCTCCCTGTTGAGAGACCTTCCTTGAACACTGTGCCAGTGGTCCCTCTCACCTCCCTGTTGAGAGGCCTTCCTTGAACACTGTGCCAGTGGTCCCATCACCCCAACTCTGCATTTTTTGCTTGCTAACATACTATATGATTATATGTTATGATGCTACCTATCATCTGATGTCCCTCATTAGAACATAAGATTCTTGTGGGCAAAGGTTGTTGTCTGTTTTGCTCACATTTGTAACTCCAGCACTGAGAACAATGCCTGGCACCATGCTCAATAAATGTTTGTTGTTAAATCAATGAACAGGCACAGAAGGCCTTGGCTCCAGGGCTTTTGCTTTGACTCAGTTTGGGGTCAGAGGGCCTTGCCCTAATCCCAGGCAAGGAAGACTACCTCTTAGGCCTCCAGACTCTGCAGGAATCTCTCTAAGACCATCTCCTTGCCATTGTACCTGACCTCTGCCCCCAGAGCCATCCCCTTCCTAGCAACTTAGCTTCTCCTGCAGCAGACCAGAAGTGGTCTGATCTGGTAAGTTGAAGTTCACTGGGTTGGGAATACGAGCAGTGGCTAACAGCAGGTTCCCAGATAAAATGCAGGAGCTGGCTCCATCCCAGATTCCTGAACCAGAATCTTCAGGATACAGCCTGTTGTATGTGTCTTTAACAGGCTTCTGTTTTAGGACTTCCTGCCTTAGATAGTCTGATGATAGTCTCTAAGCAGAATGAAAGTTCCAAGAAGGTGGGTAGCTGGGTGGCCTTACCTTTCATTTTTCATAAAGCAAGCTAACATGATGGGCATTAAAAACCAAGAGCCAGGCTGGGCTTGTTGGCTCAGCCTATAATCCCAGCACTTTGGGAGGCTGAGGCAAGTGGATTGCCTGAGCCCGCGGGTTTGAGAACAGCCCTGGCAACTTGGCAAGACCTTGTTTTTACAATAAATCAAAAATTAGCCAGGCATGATAGCGTGTGCCTATATTTCCAGCTACTTGGAAGGCTGAGGTAGAAGGATTACCAGAGCCCAACAGGTCAAGCTGGGGTGGCTGTGAGCATGCCACTGCACTCCAGCCTGGGTGATGGAGTGAGACTCTAACTCAAAAAACAAAAAACAAACCCAGAGCCTGGTTGGGCATGGTGGCTCACACCTGTAATCCCAGCACTTTGGGGGGATGAAGTGGGAGGATTGCTTGAGCTTAGGAGTTCGATATCAGCCTGTGTAACATAAGGAGACCCTGTCTTTGCAAAAAAATAAAAAATGATCCGGATGTGGTGGCATATGCCTGTAGTCCCAGCTACTCGGGAGGCTGAAGCAGAAGGATCACCTGGGCCCAAAAAGTCGTGGCTGTGGTGAGCCGTGATCATGCTACTGTACTCCAGTCTGGGCGACAGAAGGACTCAAAAACTGACTAAAAAACACAGCAAAAACAAAAGCTCGAGGTCCTTTATTTTTTAGATTTTATTTAATTATTATTATTTTTTTTTGAGTTGGAGTCGCACTCTGTCACCCAGACTGGAGTGCAGTGGCCACTCCCGGCCACCGCAGCCTCCACCTGCTGGGCTCCGGCAATCCTTCCGCCTCAGCCTTCCAAGTAGCTGGAACTACAGGCGCACACTACCACACCTGGCTAATTTTTTATTTATTGTAGAGATGAGGTCTCGCCAAGTTGCCCAAGCGGGTCTCGAACCCACGGGCTCAGGCAATCCACTCACCTCAGCCTCCCAAGGCGCGGGATTACAGGCTGAGCTACCGAGCCCGGCTATTTAATTAATTTTTAAGACAGGGTCTCACTCTGTTGCCCAGCCAATCATAGCTTACAACCTTGAACTCCTGGTTCAAGCCATCCTCTCACCTCTTAAGTAGCTGGGACTTCAGGTACATGCCATGCCTGGCTAATTTTTAAAAATATTTTTAGAGGTTGGGTCTCACTATGGTGCCCAGGCTAATCTTGAACTCCGGCCTCAAGTGATCCTTCTACTGCAGCCTGCTGAGTAGCTTGGATTATAGGCATAAGCACAGTCCCTGGCTCCAGAGCCTTTTTAGAAAACAACATAGGAGAAAATCTTCAGAATCTAGAGCTAGTCAAAGAGTTCTTAGACTTGACACCCAAAGCAAGAGCCACAAAAGAAAAAATTGATAAATTGGACCTCATCAAAAGTTTTAAATGTTTTGCTCTGTAAACGTCTATGTGAAGAGGATTAAAGACAAGCTACTGACTGGGAGAAAATATTTACAAACCATATATCCAACAAAGGACTAGCATCTAGAACTGTCACAATTCAATAGTAAAATAACAAACAATCTAATGAGAAAATGGGCAAATGACATGAAAACGTTTCACTGAAGAGGATATACAGATGGCAAATAACACATGAAAAGATGTTCAACATCATTAAACATCATGGAAATGCAAATTAAAACCACAATGAGATACTGGTACACATCTATCAGAATGGCTAAAATTAAAAATAGAGACAACACCAGATGTTGTTGAGAATGCAGAAAGATTGGATCATTCATGCATTGCTGTTGAGAATGTAAAATGGTACAGCCACTCTGAAAAACAGTTTGTCAGTTTCTTTAAAAAACTAAACATGCGACTACCATGTGACCCAGCAATTGTATTCCTGGGCATTTTTCCCAGAGAAACAAAAACTTATGTTCAACCAAAAATCTGTACACAAATATTCATAACAGTTTTATTTATATGAACCCCAAGTTGAAATCAGCCTAGATATCCTTTAATAAGTGAATGGTTAAACAAATTGCTGCTTGTGTATCATAGAATACTACTCTGAAATGAAATGAACTATTGATGCACACAATAACTTAGATGAATCTTTTTTTTTTTTTTTTTTGAGTTGGCGTCTCACTCCGTTGCCCAGACTGGAGTGCAGTGGCCGCTTCCGGCCACTGCAGCCTCGACCTGCTGGACTCCGGTGATCCTTCCGCCTCAGCCTTCCGAGTAGCCGGAACTACAGGCATGCGCTACCACGCCCGGCTAATTTTTCTGATTTATTGTAGAGATGAGGTTTCGCCTGCCCAGGCGGGTCTCGAACCTGCGGGCTCAGGCAATCCACTCACCTCAGCCTCCCAAAGGCGCGGGATTACAGGCTGAGCTACTGAGCCCGGCACTTGGATGAATCTTTAGGAAATTATGCTGTCAAGAAAAACCAGTCTCCAAAGGTTGCATCTCACTCTCGCCCAGGCTGGAGTGCAGTGGCAAGCTCACGGCCACCACAGCCTCGACCTGCTGGTCTCAGGCTATCCTTCCACCTCAGCCTTCCAAGTAGCCAGAACTACAGGTGCATGCTACCACGCCCAGCTAATTTTTTTTTTATTGTAGAAATGAGGTTTTGCCAAGGTGCCCAGGCTGGTCTCGAATCCGTGGGCTCAGACAATCCATTTGCCTCAGCCTCCAAAGTACTGGGATTACAGGTTGAGCCACCGAGCCTGGCCCTAATTTTTGGATTTATTGTAGAGACAGGGTCTCGCCAAGTTGCCCAGGCTGGTCTTGAACCCCTGGACTCAGGCAGTCCTCTCGCCTCAGCCCCCCAAATTTCTGGGATTACAGGCTTGAGCCACTGAGCCGGGCTATAGGTGTTTTGTTTTGTTTTGTTTAATTGGGGTCTCACTCCGTTACCCCAGCTGGAGTGCAGTGGCACTCTCATGGCTACCCCAGCGTCAACCTGCTGGGCTCCGGCGATCCTTCAGCCTCAGCATCCCAAGTAGCTGGAACAACAGGCATGTATTACCACGCCCAGGTAAAAATTTTATAAGTCTTAATACACGCATACAAACACAAATGAGTACAAGTAAAACTGAGGACATTTGAATGAGATTGGTGATTGCATCAATGTCAATGTCCTGATTGTTGTATCATATTATATTTTTGCAAATGTCACAATTGGGGGACACCAGGTAAAGTGTAGAAGAGGTCTCTATTATTTCTTACAACTGCTTATGAACCTATAATTATCTCAATGAGAATTTCAGTTAAAAAAATCTGGGAGCCTGGGGCAAGTTCCAACTGACTTCCAAATTTCTCACCTTTCTGTATCCTCAGCTACAGAATTGTGCACAACTCTAGAATATAGATGCCTTTGTATTGGAAGCTGCTCTAGCTGGAAATTCACTATACCTACAGTGGCAGGGTAATCTGTTGGCATCCACTGATTTGAGTTTTGTTCTCTCACAACTGTGGGAGCCTGGACTCCCTCTCCACCCAGGAAGTTCCAAGTATTCTTGCCTCTGAGGAGAATTATCACCTGCATCTTTGTTTCCAAACCATTGAGAACTCCTTTTTCACTGAAGTGGTGAAACCCATGGTTTCTGAGCAGGTCGGGCTAGGGCCAGGATTCCATCTTTAGTGACCTTGGAAGAGAGGTGGTTTTCCTTGGAAGGGACAATGTTGACATGTGAGAGGGCTAAGGGCCCCTATGGTGGCTAGGCAGTCTGCAATCAGTGGGGTGCTAAGAGAGGAATCCCTGTGGCAACTGAAGCATAGGGCGGCAGCAGGGCATAGCACTCTTGGCACCACAGATGAAGAACCTGCCCCCAACCAGATAAGATTATCTTATCTGACCTGAGGAACAGATATTACCAGAGCCACATTTCCTAAGAGTCAGGCAGGTAAAGGCTATAAATAGATTAAACTGGTTTAGAAAAAAAAATGAAAAAGAAGAAAAATAATTTATGTGCATCTGAATGTCATGGACAAAAATCTTACAGACCAAAGGAGAATGGATGCTACATCTTGGAAAGGCTTTAAACAACAATAGCTGCAAGCTGCCACCTGAAACCTGGTACTTCTCAGCCAATGAGAAAATAAAATCGTCTTCCCTGAGCCATTATATTAATTAAAATAGCTTTAAATCTAGAAAGAGCCACGAGACTTTACCTTTATATAACCTGAGCCCAAGACACATAGATCACATTATTTGGGGCTACTATAAATTCTTTATGCATCAAGTCCTCACTTTGATCAGTAGCTAAAACATGTCCCCTACATGTCTGTTCCTGGGAAATGGGTTTAACAGATTGAGAGAATTTGTCAGTCTCTGTGAGGAAAGCTATAATTAAGGGCTACAGCACACTTCCAGTAGGAAGTCTCCGGGTTGCTTCTTTCTCTGTACAACCCAGACTCCATCACTCAAAAGGGAGGTAGCACCAGATGGGCAGCCTGGAGTGGCATTTGGGTCTGGCTCTGTAGGCTGTGCCTGGCAGCCCTTGTACCTGTAAATACTAAGGAAGTTCATCTTCCACAACTGGCAGGGTCCAGGACCTGTTATCAGCCTGGGAAAGCAATTTCTGGAGAATCCAGATGGCAGTTCAAGTAGGACCTGGCAAGAGGCTAGGAAGCAAGAAGGTACAGTGGGTGGAGCATGTTCCAGGGACCCCTTCACATCTGTCTGGGGCATTACTCTACCCTACTCTTGTTCAGGAGGCTGACCTCATTGCACTCATCACCAGGTGCCCTTTTCTCTGACCACTAAGGAGCTCTGGGAAAAGATGGAGGAAAAGAGGGAGGAGGTATCTTCTCCTGGTTCCCTCCCAAGCCAGCTCTCATCTGGCTATATGTCTCTTCCCAGGATCATTGCTCCTGTCCCATGACCTTCTCCACACTTCTCTGTCTCCTTCTGGGTTCTGAGAACCATGTCTCCCTCTTGTCCTTTTGGGCTCAGTGGTATTGACCACTTGGTTGTTACCAGCCTGTGAGGCTACCTTTTCCTGCGGCTTCCACATTCACTCCTTTATAAACACATACCCCTGAGTTCTCCTGTTCTGAGTATGCTTTTTCTGTGTGACCTGACTTATGATGAATAGTACCCCTCCTTGTCTCCAAGTCTGTTAGAAGTGATGGGCCTGTGGCCCTACATCCCTCTCCTGTTCTATGGAAGCCTTTTCCAGTCACTCTAGGCTACTTTTGCCTCCCTTCCAATCTTTCCTGGATAAATGTGCAGGACAGTACCCAACTACCTCCTACACTACTTCCCTGACCAGAGGAGGCCTCCTGCTTACTCACAAGGCCCTGGACTGTGAGGCTGGCTGTGGGCTAGACTGTGGGCTTTTTTAGTCATCAAGGAATCTGTATGTGATGGCAGTTGTCAGCAAAACTCAAGGCGTACTACTTCCTGGGTTCTGAAGACTCTTTCCTCATAGCTACCCCATCCCATCTGGGACCTGATACTTCCCCCATCTAGAAGGGACAGTGAGCAAGATTGTCCAGTTTGACACCTGCTCTTCTCTATCCTACCTGTAGAGGGAATATCTGACATTTCAGGGAAGAGGAAAACCTTGTGCCTGTCCCAGGGATAGGCTGGCCTCAGGTGTCATTCTAGCTGTGGAAGGGTTGGGGATAGTGTTCTAGGGTGCTGGAAGAAGCAGGAACTGGCCCCGTCAACCCCCCTGCCCTCAGGGTTGCCTTGTACCTGACATCGCTGCAGGAACACTGCTGGAGGCTGGGGCTTGGCTGCAAGGCGGTATTCTCCAGCACTTTCACTCTTGAACTGGCCTCTGTAGTGCCCATAGAAGCCATTGCTGTGCTATAACAAGGCAGGCATGAGGGTAAAGCCCACTCAAACCCCCACCTTGCATCCTAGATCTCAGGGCCCTATCTGTGGGTTCCAGAGAAACCAGACCAGAAACCCCTCATGGAAGTTGACAAAATATAGAATAATCTGAGTAGTTGGGACACTCCTGGAGAGGGGCCAGCAGAGAAGTGTCTCCATCTGCCATTTGTACAGTTGGTCTCAGCTGCATTGACCCACTTGGAAGGGTTATGCGTGTATGGGGAAGGGGTACCATTCATTTATTATAGGCAGGACCACTGTCTAGTTGTGTGGTCCTCTCTTAAGGAGCCTGAGAAATCCCCTTTGTTGTCTTCTCCACAATGTTAATAGTGGATCAAGGGGTCCCTGAACAGCAAGAGCCCAGTAGATCCTCTTTTTGCATTTATTTATTTACTTATTAATCTTTTGTAGAGATGGGGGTCTTGCTATGTTGCCCAGGCTTGTCTCAAATTCCTGACCTAAAGTGATCTTCCCATCTTGGCCTCCCAAAGCACTGGGATTACAGGTGTGAGCCACCATGTCTGGTCAGTTCCTTCTGCATTTATTGACAAAGTTGTGAACACCCATTTGCCACACACTTTGCTATTATATGGCAAGAAGGGCATCCTTGAAAGTGGAGTGACAAAGTAAGGGATAAACTTTCCAAAAGGAACACTTCACCAACAGTGGATACCTCTTGAGAGAATTTGAGAGAGAGGTACTGGCAAGAGACACAGAAAGTAACACCTATCAGCGGTCCAAGAAGGGGACATATTGTGCTGATGTTATTTGGTGGACACCCTGTGGATGATTGTATTTGGAAACTCCTATGGCCTAACCTCTTTGCCCTGGGTTCTTCCTGGAGAGGATGGGTGTGTCTAGTCCTCCACAATCATAACACTGAGCAGAGGAACCTGTTCTGAGCCTGGCCTCTGACCATCACTGTAGACTCCTCAGCAGGACTAGGAAGCCCCATATCTTTTCATCCCACTGAAGACTTGAGTCACTTGTCTGTCCACACTTCTATTATCTGTCAAGAACCTCTTGCTGTCTATTCAGATTAGTTCAACAATATTTACCGGAACTTTACTGTGTTCCAGGAATGGGACTGGGCGTGAGAAATACAAATGGAAAAAACATAATCTTTGCCCTCAAATGTTCCCAGACTAGAGAGCAAACTCCAAAAGTTTGGGGGCTCAAGGAATGAACTGAGATTAAATGGGGGTGGCTAGAGGACTAGGAGTTTCAGCTGACTAGCAGGAGATCAGGATACATGGTGTCAGGAAGACTAGGCAGCCTCCAGAGATGACCTCAGGATGGTGGAAGGGAAGTGGGCAGTTCAGGGTCCTCCATCAGACTGGATGCTACATGAAACTCTTCTCACTTTGCTCTCCTGACTCAGTCAGATTTCAGGTACAACCTAAGGGCCCAGGATGAACTGTAAAGTGCACTCTTACCCATGAGCCTACTAAAGCACCTTGCATCTTTCCAGGAAGGGAGTGGAAAAGGCAAATGTTCCTCTTGTCTTTCTGAGGCTGTGTCTGATGAAAGAGAATCTCTGGAGGTCAACTTCCCGTTGCTTAGCGACAAGGAAAGGTTGTGACTGCACAATGCTGTTGTTTGTTGAGGCAGCACCTGGCCTGTTGCCCCTTTGTTGTTGCTGCTCTATTTATTTTTATGAGATAAATCTGCCCCTTGGCACTAACCAGCCTGGAAGAATTCTTATATATAGAAACATATAGGGCTCCATGGTGGAGTCTGAGAGATTCACAACCAACGAAATAGTAAAGGCAAATCCTGCATTAGAAAAACTATGCATCAGCTGGCCGCAGTGGCTCACATCTGTAATCCCAGCACTTTGGGAGGCAGAGACAAGAGGATTTCCTGAGCTCTAGGGTTCAAGACCTGCCTGAGTATTATGGCAAGACCTCATCTCTACAATAAATCAAAAAAATCAGCCGAGCACAGTGGCACATGCCTGTGTTTCCAGCTACTTCAAAGGCTGAGGTGGAAGGATCACCTGAGCCCAGCAGGTCAAGGTTGCAATGGCCATGAGCGTGTCATTGTACTCCAGCCTGGGTGACAGAGTGAGCCTTCAACTCAAAAAGAAAAGAAAAGAAAAGAAAAACTATGTATCCATACTGCCAGGAATATAAATTTTGAAAGCATTCCATGGAGTGAAAAGAAATGCTGAAGGGGTTGGTGGCTCTTAGGACAAAATTGCTCTTTCAGAATAGGCTCTGCCAACTTATTTCTTTAAGAGTTTGTGTTGACTGAGAATGCTAATTATAACAGGCAAATGTTACAAGGGCCAAGTGAAGGAGAGCATAATGGAAGAGCATAAGAAGGACCATGCAAAGATTTGACATCATGGTTCCATTTTGAGCTTACCTTGAGCAAATTTTTGACTGACTATTTTATTTGTAACAGAGGTACATGCATAGTTTACCCCCTTTGCTAGCCAAAATAAGTCTCTAAAAATGTACCAATGAAACACCCAGACCCTGTTGAAGCCAATGGCACAAGCCCTAATATCCCAAGTCTACCCCAGTATAGTCGCCCTGGAGAGCCCCTCCTTGCATAGACTCACAGATATTAAAAGGTTCACTGTAGGATATATATAGGAGGAAAAAACTATAAGCAGCCCAAGTGTTTACCAACAGGACAATAAGGAAATTGGCTTGGCGAGACCTCGTCTATACAATTAATTAAAAAATTAGTCAAGTATGGTGGAACATGCCCATAGTTCCAGATACTTGGAAGGCTGAAGCAGAAGGATCGCCTGAGCCCGCAGGTTGAGGCTGTGGTCCAGCCTGGGGCTATCGTCACACAATGAAAGTACTGGAGTTACAATGACGTTTTGGGGCTACAGATATTTAAATCCACAGAGGTAAATCTTAAAGATATTAAGTTAAAAAGGCAAGTTGTAGAAAAGATGTGGAAAGCATACCATTTATAAAATGATACAAACATGCAAAACAATGCCGTACATTATTTATAGATACAGACATATGAACTAAAAGTAAAAAGCATGCAAAAGAATGACAAGCGGCTGGGCTTGATGGCTCAGCCTGCAATCCCAGCACTTTGGGAGGCAGAGGCGAGTGGATTGCCTGAGCCCATGGGTTCGAGACCAGCTCAGACACCTTGGCCAGACATCATCTCTACAATAAATTTTAAAAAAATTAGCTTGGCTCAGTGGCTCAGCCTGTAATCCCACGCCTTGGGAGGCTGAGGTGAGTGGATTGCCTGAGCCCGCGGGTTCGAGACCCGCCTGGGCAACTTGGCGAGCCCTCATCTCTACAATAAATCAAAAATTAACCAGGCATGATAGCGCGCGCCTGTAGTTCCGGCTACTCGGAAGGCTGAGGCGGAAGGATCGCCGGAGCCCAGCAGGTTGAGGCTGCGGTGGCCGGAAGCAGCCACTGCACTCCAGTCTGGGCGAGAGTGAGACACCAACTAAAAAAAAAAAAAAAAAAAAAAATTAGCCAGACGTGGTAGCACATGCCTGTATTTCTGGTTTCTTGGAAGGCTGAGGCAGAAGGATCGCCGGAGCCCAGCAGGTCAACGCTGGGGTGACCGTGAGCGTGCCACTCCACTCCAGCCTGGGCGACAGAGTGAGACTCCAACTCAAAGAAAAAACAAAAAGAATGATAAGCAATGGGCTGGGCGCAGTGGCTAAGCCTGTAATCCCAGCACTTTGGGAGGCTGAGGTGAGAGGATTGCTCGAGTCCAGGGGTTCGAGATCAGCCTGGGCAACTTGGTGAGACCGCATCTCTACAATAAATAAAAAATTAGCCGGGCATGGTGGCACATGCCTGTAATTCCAGCTGTTTGGAAGGCTAAGGCGGAAGGATCACCTGAGCCCCCAGCAGGCTGGGGCTGTAGTAGCTGTGAGTGTGCCACTGTACTCCAGCAGGGCGACAGAGTGAGACTCCAACCCCCCCAAAAAAAAGACTGATAAGCAACAAATTCAGGATAGAAATCAGGAGGGGAACAAGGGGAATAGTATGAGGGAGGGCAGAATAGGGCTTCCATGTGTAATTATTTTTTTAATTTATTTTTGTGTCGGGATTTCACTCTGTCGTTCAGGCTGGAGTGCAGTGGCACACTCACGGTCACCACAGCCTCAGACAGTCCTCTCTCCTCAGTCTCCCAAAGTGCTGGGATTACAGGCATGTGTCGTTGCACCCAGCTATGTTTTTATTTTTTTAAGCTTTAGTTAGCTGGGCACCATGACACATGCCTGTAATCCCAACAACTGAAGAGCCTGAGGCAGGAGGATTGAGGCCGGGGGTTTGAGACTACCCTGGGCAAAAATGTGAGATCCCAATACCACCTCTGTTTAAAAAAAAAAAAAAGGAAAGAAAAGAAAAAGAAAAAAGCTTTATTTAGGTATAATTAATACACAGTAGGCTGAATGTGGTAGCTCATGCCTGTAATCCCAGCATTTTAGGACGTTGAGGCAAGAGGATCACTTGATCCCAGGAGTTCAGGACCATCCTGGGCAACATAGTGAGACCCCATTTCTACAAAAAAATAAAAAACACAATAAACTGCACATATTGAAAGTGTATAGGCCGGGTGTAGTGGCTCACACCAGCACTTTGGGAGACTGAGGTGAGAGGATTTCCTGAGCCCACGGGTTTGAGACCAGCCTGGGCAACTTGGTAAGCCCTCATCTCTACAATAAATTTAAAAAATAAGCCAGGTGTGATAGTGCACACCTGTAGTTCCAGCTACTTGGAAGGCTAAAGTGGAAGGATCGCCTGAGCCTAGCAGGTTGAGGCTGCGGTGGCCATGAGCAGTGTGCCACTGCACTCCAGCCTGGGCAACAGAGTGAGACTCCGACTCAAAAAAAAAAAGGGAGTGTATAAATTAATACATTTTGATATAT
This sequence comes from Tarsius wallacei, assembly GCA_963574415.1. Taxonomy (NCBI): domain Eukaryota; kingdom Metazoa; phylum Chordata; class Mammalia; order Primates; family Tarsiidae; genus Tarsius; species Tarsius wallacei. Next base: position 35,717 of record CAUYQG010196083.1, read on the forward strand.
ATACCTCTGAAACATCACCATCAAGAGAGTAAACATATTCATCATTCCTAAATTTCCTTTTGCCAATCTTAATCTTTCCCTATGGCACTCACTTGCCTCAGGAAACCAGTCTTCTGCCTTCTGTTACTATAGGTTAGTTTACATTTCTAGAATTTTAGATAAATGGAATCATACACTATGTATTCTTCTGTATCTGGCTTTCTATTTCTGTATCAGCATAACTATTTTGAGACTTACCCATGTTTTTGTTATCAATTGCTTATTCCTTTTTATTGCTTATTAGTTTTCCATCCTATGGATATGCCAAATCTCTCCTGGTTTTTTTACTACATACACCCATCGAGTTTTTGTTCCCACTACATCACGGTAACTGTGCCTGCCAATGTCACCCCAAGTTAATTCTCACTCTTCTTCGCGACACATCAGCGGCGTTTGTCACAGCTGTTCTCCTCCTCTTTGAAGCAGTTCCAGATGGCTTCCGGAGCGCCTCACTCTCCTGGTGCCCCTCCCGCGTCCCTGATCACGTGCTTCAGCGCCTTGGCCGCTTCTTGTCATCTCCCGGGCCTCTAAACCGGTGTGTTCTGGGGTTCGATCCAATATCTTTTATAACCACCAGAGGCAGAGTTAAACAGACGTCTCCTGCCCTACACCCGCTGTACTTGTGTTGGGGCCACTCCAGCATCCAGCAACCTAGGAACCTCAGACGATTTCCTCCACGGCCCCAGTTCTGTGTCTCCATCTGCCCACAGGACCTCTCGCTCCAGCTGCTCCTCCTGCTTTGCCCTCGCTCCGACACCCCAAGCCCAGGCCCCTGGCCACCAGGTCCACCCCACACGCTGCCTTCACAAACGGCATCTCGCCATTCCTGGGGTTCTGGGCCTCCCCATTCTCCTCATACGCAGTGGGGTGCAGGTCAGGTGACAAGTGAGCAGGTTTGCACTGGTGAGGGGAATCCAGGTGGGTTGTGGATAGGCAGCCGGGTGAGAGTGTGAGGTGTGAGGGTAGGTCAAATGGGGTGCATGTGTGCTGAGTATGGCATTTGGTAGTGTGCAGTGCGAACTAGGCCACCTGGCCAGGTGCATAATCAGCACACTTAGGATGGCTAAAACCGTTAGCTGTCAATCACTATGGAGGCGGGCCTCCAGGGGGCAAGGCGAATCTCCATTGGCCAGAGGAGGCCCCGGGGGCGGGGCCGCGCGTGCTTTGACAGGTTTGGCGGGACCAGGTCCCCTGGAAGCCAGGTCAGGGCAGCCGCAGGTCGGGCGCTCGCACGCGAAGCCAGAGGTGGGAACAGGAGGGATGTGGCAGTATGGGCTGGCTGGAGGTGGGGGAGTTGGGGGCAGGTGGGGGGAGGGGTTGGGGAACCAAGGGGGCCTTGGGGATAGGTTCGAATTCCTGAGGACCTCGCGGGGTTTCCCGGACGTTGGCTTCTGTGCTTGAGTCGGGCCTTGGCGTCCCTCACCGCCTTTTGATTCCCTGTGGAGGTCGGCTGCTCGGTCTCTTGAAAGAGGGTTGACTCGTGCGCTTATCCTTGGAGAGTTTTCCTCAAATTCGCGGCACTCTGTGGCCTATCATGGGTCCCCGCCTGGGAGACGCAAGGACGTCAGAGTGAATGGAGACCCAGAGAAACCTAGTGGAATTCATCTCTGATTATCATGAGGGAAAAAGAGGCCTCTGGAAAGACAGCGGGACGATTTAGTCTAGGAGCTCAGAGGTGTCTCCAGGTTGAAAAGCGACCGGAGAGAGGATGGGTTGAGGTTGAAGCGGGCCTGAATTCTGAGGAAGAGACTTACTTTTTTTTTTTCTACAGTGGAGGAATGGGAGGGACACTTGGAGGGCCTCACTCACACTGCGGACTCAAGATTCTCAGAGTTGAAGACGGGGTCGAACGGGGGAGTCTGTCCCTCGGGACCGTGGTTCCCTTCTTGTGTTCCTGCCTTGCTTATCCACGCTGCCACGGCTCTTCCTGTGTGAATAGTTTCATTCCTTGCGTGCACTAGTCTTTTCCTCCTCTTTTATGCTTCCTTTAATAGGGATAGGGGAAGCCGGGCTCGGTGGCTCAGCCTGTAATCCCGCGCCTTGGGAGGCTGAGGTGAGTGGATTGCCTGAGCCCGCGGGTTCGAGACCCGCCTGGGCAACTTGGTGAGACCTCATCTCTACAATAAATAAATAAATAAATAAATCAGTCGGACGTGGTAGCGCGCGCCTGTAGTTCCAGCTACTTGGAAGGCTGAGGCGGAAGGATCACCTGAGCCCAGCAGGTCGAGGCTGCGGTGGCCGGGAGTGTGCCACTGCACTCCAGTCTGGGCGATGGATTGAGACTCCAACTCAAAAAAAAAAAAAATAGGAATAGGGGAGAGAGCAGAGGAGGGACTCTTGCCCTTGAAAGTTTTTAATGTGTGTATTTAAGTGTTTTTTGTTTGTTTTGTTTTCTGAGATCATGTCTTGTCTTGCTCTGTTGCCTAGGCTTGTCTTAAACTCCTGGGCTCAAGCGATCTTTCCACCTCAGCCTCCCATGGTGCTGGGATTACAGGCCCAGGTTAGAATACAGTGGCAAGATCAGGGATCACTACAACCTCAAACTCCTGGGCTTATGGGATCCTCCTGCCTCAGCCTTGCAAGGTGAGGGAAGTGCTGGGACTACAGGCATGAGCCACCTGCCCAGCTTTAAATTTTTTTTTTTTTTTTTTTTTTAGTTGGAGTCTCACTCTGTCGCCCAGACTGGAGTGCAGTGGCCACTCCCGGCCACCGCAGCCTCGACTTGCTGGGCTCCGTAAATTTTTATTTATCTTGGAATGACTAGTGTTCTAGTTTAGAATGATTACTTCTTTGTTATTAGTGTGGTACTAGCATCTTCAAGGAGAACTTTAGGTAGATGGGATTTCTACCAACTGGGAATTTACCTATACAGGTAGCATAGAGACAAGTAAATGCACAGAAGAGAGATAATAAATTTGAGGTTGAGTACATCAAACCCCAGGTGGTCCTTAGAAGCATTGAGAATAAGGGTATACTTACTACAATTTTTTAAAATTGGGGGAAAAAAAGAATAAGAGTATAACCATGGACTCTTCTTTTTCTTCTTTTTTTTTTTTTTCTAGACAGAGTGTCAGTATATTACCCAGGCTGGTCTTGAGTTCCTGGACTCAAGTGATCCTCCAATTTCAGCTTCCTGAGTAGCTGAGGTTACAGACATGCACCATGGTGACGGACTTTCCCCCTGACAAGAATCTCAAACAAAAGAAGAATAGCACATTAAAAATTCTTTTTTTTAAATTTCATTTCTTTATTTGATTTGGAGTCTCACTCTGTTGCCCAGGTTGGAGTGCAGTGGCATGATCACAGCCACCGCAGCCTTGACCTGCTGGGCTTAGGCGATCCTACTGCTTCAGCCTTACAAGTAGCTGGAACTATAGACGTGCACTACCATGCCCAGCTAATTTTTTGATTTATTGTAGAGATGAAGTCTCACCAAATTGCCAAGGCTAGTCTTGAACCCCTGGGCTCAGGCAATCCTCTCACTTTGGCCTCCCAAAGTGCTGGGATTACAAACTTGAGCCACTGCGCCCAGCCTAAAAATTCTTTTAAGAATAAGTTAGGGTTGGGCCCAGTGGCTCATGTCTATAATCCCAGCACTTTGAGAGGTCAAGGTGAGAGGATTGCCTGAGCCCATGGTTTAGAGACCAGCCTGGGCAACTTGGCAAGACCTCGTCTCAACAATAAATAAAAAATTAGCTGGGCCTGGTAGCGCGTGCCTGTAGTTCCGGCTACCTGGAAGGCTGAGGCGGAAGGATTGCCTGAGCCCAGCAAGTTGAGGCTGTAGTGGCCAGGAGAGTGCCTTCCAGCCTGGGTGACAATGAGACTCCAACTCAAAAAAAAGAATAAGTTAGGTTCTGGAACCCAGGGAGTAATTATTATTATTAATTTTTTTTAGTTGGAGTCTCATTTACCCAGACTAGTGCAGTGGTGGCACGATCATGGCTCACCACAGCCTTGAACTCCTGGATTCAGGCAGTTACTTCTGCCTCAGCCTCCGGAGTAGCTGGGACTGCAGGTGTGCTCCACCACACCCGGCTAATTTTTTGATTATTTTTGTAGGGACGAGGTCTCGTTATATTGCCTAGGCTAGTCTCAAACTCCTGGCTCAAATGATCCTCCTGCCTTAGCCTCTCAAAGTGATAGGAATACAGGTGTGAGCCACTGTTCCCAGTTATAGGTAGTAGTTATTCTAAACCCCAAGCTGCAGGCTTGTAAATTACTGTCCTTTACATAAATAGAGATGGAAGGTGATAGAGGATTTAGATGTGGTAATAATGGCATTAAATAATGGTCTTGATGTAGTGATGTGTATAAAATTGTCTAGGCTCTAGATTCTAGAAGAAATTTCTGTTAATATGAAGGGAGGAAAGACAGACTATCTAATAAGTAAACATAAGAGTCAAGAATCCTGTATTTATATAAATATGCCTCTTTTATTAAAATATGTAATAAGTTTATGCTGATCTAGGGACTTGAAATGTAACAATTGAAAATAAATCACATATTTTAAATCTGTAACTGTTCGAAATGTTTTGCTCCATTTGCAGTGTTTTGCCAGTTTCCAAGATTTTTACTCACTTAACAATGTTTTCTGAGCACCTATTATGTGCCAGACATGATTTCTGGGTTCTGGAGATATGGCAGTAAATATAACAGACAAAAATCCTTATCTTCAAAAGTTTAATATTACATTCAAGTAAGTATGGGTATATGTGCAGAAAAGACAAGTTAATATAATATATAATATATTACACTGATAATATGCTGTAGAGAAACAAAGCAAGGGAGAACCATGGTGATTGTCAAGGAATTATGACTTTGAATAAGTAATTCAAAGGTGGTAGAGTTGTCTATCATGCTGATATCTGAGGAAGGCGTACACCTAATTGAGAGTTCAACAGTGAAGAGCCCCATAAGAGTCATGGAATGGGGTGTAGATGGTAAAGGAAGAGGACCAAGGGAGATGGCAGAGGACATTGTAGATAATCATGAGAACTCTGGCCTTTGAGTAGGGTAGGAGCAGTAAAAAGTTTGAGCAAAGGGGCAATGTGCTCTGACTTAGGTTAGTGTAACTGGCTGCTTCATAGAGAAAAGACTGGAGTGGGAGAAGATGGAATCAGGGTTAAGAGGCCATTGCAGTGATTCAGGTTGGTAGTAGTGGAGTATAGTTGTCAGATTTACCAAATAAAGATACAGAACACTCAGTTAAATTTGAATTTTAGGTAAACAATTTTATTTATTTATTTTTTAGTACAAGTAGGTCCCATGTAACATTGGGCAATTAAAATTTAACTGGTTATCCTATTTTCTCTGGCAACCCTCCATTTGCCAGAAAGAAGGGAGTGAGAAGGGGTCAGATTCTGAATATATATACATACATAAATACATATATATATGTGTGTGTGTGTGTGTATGTGTGTATATATATATATATATATATTTTTTTTTTTTTGAGTTGGAGTCTCACTCTGTCGCCCAGACTGAAGTGCAGTGGCATTCTCCTGGCCACCGCAGCATTGACTTGCCCCAGTGATCCTCCCTCCTCAGCCTTCCAAGTAGCTAGAACTACAGGCGCATGCTACCACACCCAGCTAATTTTTTTTTATTTATTGTAGATATGAGGTCTCGCCAAGTTGCCCAGGTGGGTCTCGAACCCATGGGCTCAGGCAACCCACTCGTTTTGGTCTCCCAAAGTGCTGGGATTACAAGCTGAGCCACCGAGCCCGGCCCTGAATATATTTTGAAGGAATTACTGTAGTATTTGCTGACAGATTGGATGTGAGAGTGTGAGAAAAGGGAGTCAAGGAGGACTCCGGTTTTGACCCAAGCAGCTGTTGACCCAAGATAGAGTTATCTTTGAAATGGGAAGACTGTAGGTAGAAAACATTTGGGAGCAAAGATGAGGATCTTGGCTTTGGACATTGTCTTAGTCTGTTTTGTGTTGCTATAACAGAATACCACAACCCGGGTAATTTATAAAGAATATAAATGTATTTCTCACAAATATCAAGGTGCTAGCTTTTATAACAACCTACTCTTGTGATAACAAACCCACTTCTGAATGCACTCCCATGATAACATATTAATTCATTCATGAGGGTGGAGCCTTCATGGCCTAATGACCTTTTAACAGTCCCATCTCTTCCATCACAGCGGTAATTAAGTGTCAGCATAAGCTTTGGGAGGGAACATCTAAACCATAGCATTAAGCTCTTAGCTCCCCAAAACTCTTGTCCTTTTTACATACATACATTTCATCCCAATAGCTTCAAAAGTCTTAGCACTAACTTAAACGTCCAAAGTCCAGCATCTCTGCTGAGTCAGATATGGATCAGACTCAAGGCATGATTCATCCTGAAGCAAATTATTCTCCAGCTATATGCCTGTGAAAATAACAGATTATATGCTTCCAAAATAAATGGTGGAACAGACATATGACTGGTCACAATCTCCTTTAACCCCATATCCAACATCTTAGGCACACTAGGGTGGAGGTTTGGTCCCCAAGGCCTTGGGAAGCCCCTCCCGCATGGCTTTGCTGGGCTCAGCCCACGCTTCTGCTCTCTTGGGTTAGAGTTTTGTGCCTTCAGCTCTCCCAGACTGGTGTTGCATGATGGTAGCTTTAGCTCTATAATTCTGGGTTCTCAGGAGTGGTTCCACTGGGCATTTCCCTAGTGAAGATTGCCTATGCTGACTCTGACCTTTCTGCTTGACATTGCCCTAGGAGGGGTTCTCAATGGTGGCTCTGCTCTGCAACAGATCTCTCCCTGGACCTCCAGACTGTATGTAACATCCTCTGAAATCTAAGTGGAGAAAGCCATGTCTCCACAGCTCTTGCATCTTCGCACCTGCAGAATTAGTACTATGTGAATGCCACCAAAGTTTGTAGATTGTACCTTCTGGAGCAGATCAAGCCACACCCGGGCTCGCTTGAGCCCGGGCTAGGGCAGCTGAGGTGTGCTGTGCCAGAATGCAGGGAGCAGAGACCCAAGGTGTCTCTGGGCAGCAAGCTGTGGAGAGTACTCTGGACCTGTCACCCAGAACCATTCAGCCCTCCTAGAGCTTTGGGCCTGTGATGGGAGGAACAGCCTCAAAGATCTCTGAAATGCCTTTGGGGTCATTCTTCCATTGTCTAGAGGATCCTTTCTATCTGTACTCTCAAACATGCTTTTTCATCCTGTACATGACTAGGCTGAAATTTTTCAAAATCCTTTTGTTTTTTTCTCTTTTAATTATAAATTTCATCCTTAAGTAACTTTTGCCTCTTGTACCTTACTGTATATAGTTAAAAGTAGCCACATAGTGCATGCTCTCTCTCTCTCTATAAATATATATATGTGTGTGAGTATATATATATACACGTATATATGTATATATATACATGTATATGTGTGTGTGTGTGGATATGTGTGTGGATATATATACACACACATGCTGGGGGAACCAAAAAAAATGGATTTTTTTTTTTTAGTTGGAGTCTCACTCTGTCGCCTAGGCTGGAGTGCAGTCTCACTCTGTCACCCAGCAGGTTGAGGCTGCGGTGGCCATGAGTAGCCTCCTGGGCTCAGGTGACCCTCCACCTCAACCTTCCAACTAGCTGGAACCACAGGTGCACGCCACCACACCCAGTTAATTTTTTGATTAATTGTAAAGACAAGGTCTCACTAAGTTGCCCAGGCTGGTCTTGAACCCCTAGACTCAGGCAATCATCTATCCTTGACCTCCCAAAGTGCTGGAATTACAGGCTTGAGCACTGCGCCTGGCCATATTTATTAAAAACTGTGTATTGCTGGGCTCGGTGGCTCAGCCTGTAATCCCGCACCTTGGGAGGCTGAGGTGAGTGGATTGCCTGAGCCCGCGGGTTCGAGACCCGCCTGGGTAGGCGAGACCTCATCTCTACAATAAATCAAAAATTAGCCGGGCGTGGTAGCG
>CAUYQG010196085.1:0-15148 GCA_963574415.1 Tarsius wallacei
TATGTCACTGTAGACTCTATAAACACTGTACACTTAGACTACAATAACTTTATTAAAATATTATTCTATTTTAATAATAAATTAAATGACTTACTGTAGCTTTGTTACTTTATAAACTTTTCCATTGATTAAACTCTTTAATGCTTTAAAATAACTCTTAGCTTAAAGCACACATTGTACAGCTATGCAAAAATATTTACTTTGTTTATATCTTTATTGCATGAGCTTTTGCTGTTACTTTTTAAAATTTTGGCATGTTTGTTTAAAATGAAAACAGAAACACATACATTAGCCTACACTTGCACAGACTCAGTATTATCGACATCACTGTCTTTACCACCGTCTTGTCCTATGGAAGGTCTTCAGGGATCAAAACACATGAAGGTGTCATCTCCTGTGATAACAATGCCTTCTTCTGGAATACCACCCAAAAACCCTGCATGAGACTGTGTTGGAGTTAACTCATTTTCTATATATATATATTTGTGTGTGTGTGTGTGTGTGAGAGAGAGAGAGAGAGAGAGAGAGAGAGAGAGAGAGAGAGAGAGAGAGAGACAGCAAGCACTGGAATCTCACTCTGTATTCAGGCTGGAGGACAGTGGCACACAGCCACCACAGCCTTGACCTGCTGGGCTCAGGAGATCCGTCCACCTCAGCCTTCCAAGTAACTGGAATTGCCAGCACTCACCACCATGGCCAGCTAGTTTTTAAATTTATTGTAAAGATGACTTAACACCAAGTCGCCCAGGCTGGTCTTGAACCCGTGGGCTCAGGCAATCCTCTCACATTGGCCTCTACAATAAATCAAAAAATTAGCTGGGTGTGGTGGTGTGTGCATGTAGTTCCAGCTACTTGAGAGGCTGAGGTGACAGGGATCGCCTGAGCCCAGCAGGTTGAGGCTGAGGTGGGTCTGAGAATGCTACCACATTCCATCCAGGGTAATAAAGAGAGATTCTGACTCAAAAAAAGGAACGTATATTGGGCCTATATTGGGCTTTATTGAGCCACATAGTTCCCTTTTCTCATTCCCATTGCTTTAGGGCCTTAAGGGAGAAGATATTTTTTCTTAAAAAGGGTCTAACTTAGCTTTCAGGATCTTTGGTCACACTTCCCAGTAGTACTGGGATTTAGTGGAACAATGAATGAAAATTAATGGTCTGGAGGTTCTCTTGCTTCCTCCTTGGTATTTGGAAGACACTCTGGTAACAGTGGAGGCAGGACAATAGTTTGTGGCCACCTAGCGTAGAGTGGCTTTGGTGTAAACTGTGGCATCTTCCACCATTGTCAGAGCTGTGACATTCGCCCTAGGGAACAGTAGGGTTTCTAGGATTTGGCTTAAGAATAATTCCCCTCAATGTTTTCTCAAGATTCTTAAAACTGCAGATTCATCAGAATGAGCCTCCAGACCCCACCCAAACTCCTGGAACTGGCAGTGCAGAGCCTGCTGAGGAAGGAAGCCATGACCATCTCTGTTCTGGAGGAGCTGCCCATGGAGCTCTTCCCACTCCTGTTCATGGAGGCCTTCATCAGGAAACACAGTGAGACCCTGAAGGCGATGGTGCAGGCCTGGCCCTTCCTCTGCCTCCCTCTGGGCTCCCTGATGAAGACGCCTCAACTGGATATCTTACGACCTGTGCTGGAAGGGCTTGATGCACTGCTGGCCCAGGAAGTTCGCCCCAGGTGAGGTGACCCAGGTGGCCAAGTAGAAAAAGCCTAGGAGTCCAGGAAAGGGACATCTGGGTCAAGGAAAGTGTGGGCTGATGGGAGGACCAGAGATTTCTGACAGTGTCAGTGAGGTTCTCAGAGACACCTTGGTCATTGCTGAGTTCCCTCTGGGAAAGGACTTCTGGAATGATTGGACTTCTTACCATGCAGGTACCACTGAGGGAACAGAAATCTGTCTTTTGTGACACTTAAAGGTACTAGAAGAGGGGACCAGGTAAGATGCAAGGGGAAAAGGGGGCAGAGAAAAGTTGGAGAGAGAAGAAGCCAGAACTGGAGCAACTGATGTCTGGGGTATGGAGTAAAAGCTCAGAGCAGAAATGGGTCCTTGCCTAAATTCTAAGCCTCTTTTCTTTTTTACCCACAGGAGGTGGAAACTCCAAGTATTGAATCTGGTGAATGCTGATGAGAACTTCTGGAGCGTATGGTCTGGAACTCTTACACACTCAGTCAAGGATATGAGTAAGAGACAAACTCTGGAGGACTGTCCAAGGATGGGAAGGATGCCCCCCTTGAAGGTGTTCATAGACCTTTGCCTCAAGAAAACAACCCTGGAGGAAAGCTTCGCCTACCTCCTTCAGTGGGTCAAGCAAAGAAAAAGTTTATTACATTTGTGCTGTAAAAAGCTGGTGATTTTTGCAATGCCCATTGAAAATGTCAGGGAGGTCTTAAAGATGGTGAGCCTGGACTGCATCCAGGAGGTGGAAATATATTGCCTCTGCGAACTGTCCACGCTAGCAAGGTTTGCTCCTTACCTGGGCCAGATGTGTAATCTCCGCAAACTCATTCTCTTCAACATCCACGAGTCTGTCTACACTTCCCCAGAGAAGAAGGAGGAACGTGTTGCCCAATTCACCTCTCAGTTCTGCAGGCTGGACTATCTGCAGAAGCTTTATATGTATACTCTCTCCTTCCTTGAAGGCCACCTGGACCAGCTGCTCAGGTAAGGAAGGATCACGAGCTGTCTCTGCAGACCAGAGCAAAGCCCTTCTTTGTTAAGTCAGTAAACTTTAAAGAGCATCTGCCTTGTGCCAGTCCTTGATGATGTCACAGTAGAGGCACTAAAATACCAACACATTGTTGTGTTCATTGTTTTATCCTGAGGTGGCTATCACATAATCACTCTGACAAAGGCAGATGCTAAAGATAGCAACATTGTGCTGGGAAGCTACTATTGTGGTATTCAGATCTAGCGAGGGTGCATGTGCGAACTCTTCTAGAGGACTAGTGTCCAAGTTAAGATGATGTAAAGAGATATGTAAAGAGGGCACTGAAGGGGAAAGCACATCTCACACCTGCACATTTCAAAATAAGTGCTGGGTCCTCACTGGCTTAGTGAACATGAATGGGTCTGTCTCAATTTTCTGTTGGTAAAAGGTTTTTTTTTCAGCTCCAGGTCAGGTAATTCACATATGGGAAATGGAGAATTCTGGAATACAAGGTGAGGTGTCAGGAGCGAAAAATAGTAAAAGTGACAGATGGTTTTCTGATGATATAGGCATGTCAGTGAGAGTCTGAATCCTGACAGCCCTAGGTGATGGTGCTGGATCTTGTCTGGGTATAAACTTTATGCATGTCCTTTACTGGTTTCCTATGGCCCAGAGATTTGGTATTCTGCATGAAAGATGATGAAAGGAAGCTTTAGAGTTTGTGGACTTGACCCAGTCACACACTGATGATGAAGAGACTCAGCCTCAAATGACCAGACCCTTCAACATGCAGCATCCTGGGTATTGACCATCATCAGATGATCAGAATGAACCTAGGATCCGGACAAAATGATCATCTCTCACCTTGGTTATACTTCACACCCTTCTCTAACTAGAACCCTTCCCCAGAACTAACTTCTTGATCTCTCCCCAGGTGTCTCAAGTCCTCCTTGGAGACCCTCCTACTGACTAACTGCCTGCTATCAGAAGCTGACTTGGTGCATCTGTCTGAGTGGCCAAAACTCCATCAGCTAAAGGAGCTGAGCCTGAAGGGCATTGTGATGACTCACTTCAGCCCTGAGCCGCTCCAAGTTTTGCTGGAGAAAGTTGCAGCCACCCTCCAGACCTTGAAATTAGATGAATGTGGGATCACAGACTCTCAACTCACCACTATCCTGCCTGCCCTGAGCCGCTGCTCCCAGCTCACAACCTTCAGTTTCTGTGGGAACCCCATCTCCAGGGTCACCTTGGAGAGTCTGCTACACCACACAGTTGGGCTGAGAAAGTTAAGCCTAGAGTTGTGTCCTGTCCCCCCAGAGTGTTATGATACCCACGGTGTTCTCTACCGAGGGAGACTTGCCCAGCTTGGGACTGAACTGAAGAAGATCCTGAGAGGTTTAAGGCAGCCCAAGAGGATCATGCTCAGTACCAACCCTTGCCCTCACTGTGGTGTCAGGTCATATTATGACCTGTAGTCTAGCTAGTGCTGTTGTTGCATGTCTATCTAGTGGTGTGGAGACATCAAAACTTTCTGGGCACATGGAAACTGAAAGCCAAGATTTAGTTATATTTTACAGTGATCACAGAAATCATTGTTTCAGTTACTTTCTTGGTGTGAATGGGAAAGGAAAAGTGTTGCAGCAGGGGCCAGGACTGTGGCAAAATGTTGATTTGCAGTCTATGGGACCTTTGGGGACATTGTCCTGTAGACTCAGGAATAGGAATCCAAATTTCTAGAGCAGAAATCAGGTTTGAATGGTACATGAGGAAATTGCCCCTGGTTTTAATGAAAGAGTAAGAAAAATAAACGGAACGTCAAAGTAAACTCTCTGGTGTCCTCCCTCATTGATCAACCTGTTTTAACAGATTATGACTTAAGAAATCTCCAGTTACTGAAGAAACAACAAGGTACTGAGTTGTCTGTGATGAATGTGGTTCATCCACAGGAACTCAAGACATCAAAATGAAATCTCATCATTTTGATGTTTCCTCTGGTTCTTTACTACTCTTTATGTATCTATTTCCTTCTTGCTTTTTTCTGTGGTTGTTCACTGGGGTAACATACAAGTTGCACACCTGAAGCCTGGAGCATTTGATGTGGGCAATGATAATGGGTTCCTGGGGTAAAGAATGTTCTTCTCAGGGGCACTCAGTTCTAACCAGATGAGGAAACCCTGTTCTGTCCCAATGGGGAGGATACAGAAGAATCAATCCCTGACCATTCACTGTGCCAGGAAGTGGCTTTATTTCACAAGGTGTGGCTCCCTGCCCTTGAAGGGGCTGTATATTAGCAGGAGCCTCAGGGCATCCCCAATCCATTCCTGTCCATTTGGACCCTAGTGGCTTTCCCTGAATTAAAGTCATTGTGATCAGTAAAGGCATCCACTTTTCCTTTTATAAAAATGCTAAAATCATTAACACTATTGTGCATTTTAAATATTCCTACCCTACATTAAAAAATAAACTTACAATCTTTTAGAAAGCTAAGTCATATCAGTGAGAGATCTTTCCAACATACCTTCCTTATCTTTTTACCAAGAAAAATTAAACTAGGGCACAAACCCATAGTCAGTCTTTCACTGCCATGAAAATCCTTTGGGTCTTTCCTCAATTCAGGGAATCAGGATTTAAGGGACCACCTAGAATGAGAAAAGGGGCACTGACCTAAGATAGAGATTTGCTAAGCAAGTGTATCTAATAAGGACCAAAACAGGGCCAGACGTGGTGGCTCCTGCTATAATCCCAGCACTTTGGGAAGAGGAGGTGAGAGAATTGCCTGAGTCCATGGGATCAAACCAACCTGGATAACTTGGCAAGCCCTCATCTTTGCAATAAACCAAAAATTAACCTGGTGTGGTGGCCCATACCTGTAGTTCCAGCTACTTGTAAGGCTGAGCAGAAGGATCACCTCAGCCCAGCAGGCTGAGACTTTGGTGCCCTTGAGTGTGCCACTGCACTCCAGCCTGGGTGACAGAGTGAGATTCCAACAAACAAAACAAACAAACAAACAAACAAACAAACAATCAAACAAGGCCTGGTGTGGTGGCTGCACCTGAAAGCCTAGCACTTTGGGAGGCTGAGGCAAGAGGATTGCTTGAAACCAGGAGTTTGACACCAACCTGGGCAATGGAATGAGATCCTGTCACTACAAAAGAAAAATAAATTAGTGGGGTGTGGTGGCATGTACCAGTATTCCCAGCTACTTGGGTGGATGGAGCAGGAGGATTGCTTGAACCCAGAAGTTTGAGGCTGTGGTAAGCTGTGATCATTCTGCTGCACTTCAGTCTGGGTGACAGAGTAAGACTCTGACTCAAAAACAAACAAACAAACAATAAAAAAAATAGAAAAAATTGGAATACATAATTAATCCTTCAGTGCAAAGACAGACTTAACCCTCAAAACTGGAATTATTTCTTGAAGCGTAGGCCCCTTGTAGTACAGGCTTCCCACACTAGGTAAGTGTTCTAGGAACGTATTGGCATCAGTGTACCAGCTAACATTGTGAGGGGCGGCATTCAGCTTCAGTGAATTTTTCTTTTTTTTGGAGATTTTTTTCAATGCTTTTGCCCATTTCATAATGGATGATTTATGGGTGCACTTGCACACACCGAGCTGAATGCCAATAGTTTTTGTAAAAAAAAAAAAACCCTGGTATGACCCCCATAACTCACCCTCCTGATCTCACCCTGAGTGAATTTTTTGTTTGTTTCTCTGATGAAAACTGTCCCCAGAAGGAAATGTCTTGCTGATGTGGAAGAAGTGAAACAAAAAGGTATCAAAATTAAAAGTTCAAAAACTATTTTGAGTAGTAAAAAAGCATCTTGACAGGTGTGTGGTATCAAATGGAAAGTACTTTGAAGGTGACTGAAATTTAAACATGTAAGAATAAATACACAATTTTAAATAAATAAAGTACAGGGTTTTTTTTGCATCCCCCCCACATACCCCCAAAAAATTACAGCAGAGAATTATGACCTTTGTACATGGACAAAGCAAAAATCCAATACTGACTGTTAAAATTTGTGAGGTTCTGACCGACAATTCAAGATGGCAGTTTTATTAAAACTCAGTGATCTCCAAGATAACACAGAAAAGCAATTCAGAAATTATCAGAGAAATGTGGTTGGGCATGGTGGATTACACCTGCAATCCTGGCACTTTGGGAGGCTGGGGTGGGAGGATTGCTTGAGCCAGGAGTTTGAGACCACTCTGGGAAACATAGCAAGACCTCATCTACACACAAAATAATTAAAAAATTAGCTGGGCATGGTGGTATGTGCCTGTAGTTCCAGCTACTCAAGAGACTGAGGTGGAGGGATCACCTGATGCTGGGCGGTCAAGACTGTGGTGAGCTGTGATTGTGACACTGCACGATCAACAAAGTGAGACCCTGCCTCTAAAAATAAAAACAACATTAAAAAAAATTAAAATAGAGAAATTATCAGATAAATTTAACAAAGAGTTTGAGAAAATGAAAAACATCATATAACAACCTTGGAATGGAGAAATATATTTGGTAAACTGAAGAATTCATTAGAGACTCTCAACTACAGAAAAGACCAAGTGGGGTCAGAATCAGTGAGCTCAGAGACTGACTATATAAAAATGTAGTCAGACGAGAAAAAAAGAAAATGGAACAAAAAGGACAAGACCACCCACAAGATGTAGAAAATTATCTCAAAAGACTAAATCTAAAAATTATAGGCATTCAAGAGGGAATTGAGCCAGAGGAAAGGGTAGGAAGTTTATTTAAATAAATAATAACTGAGAACTTCCCAAAACACAAGCAAGATATAAATATCCAATTCCAGAGAGATATGAGAACACCAAACAGATTGAACTCAAATAAGGCCACCCCAAAGCATATAACAGTCAAGCTCTGAAGTCCCTCAGGACAGTCTGATCTATATGAGTTACACAGAATTTATGAGTTCCAGAGAGACATGAATCTGGGATTTCAGTCATGCCTCATCACTGCACCCAGGCCCTGGGGTAATTGTTAAAGGACATTTTGTTCCTGACTAGCTGCCTCACCCATTATCATTAAATTCCTGGAATTTGTAATGCCAAGCGCAGTGAAGAGCCAGGCTCTCTAAATTGGAGATTAGGGCAGGAGAGTGGTCTTCGGGGTTGTGGATACATCTGGTTATCAGGAGGCTTACAAAAATATCTTATAGATGTAACTAGTTATTTCAAAGAGACAGAAACTTGTATTAGACTAGCAAAAAAGAAAATAAATTAAATAAAACATACATGCATGCACTACATGCACCAAATATTTTACATTTTATTTGTATTCCCCTCACATTGTTGACTTTTAGTTGTCTCAGTTTATATATTTTACTCTTAACAAGTTGTTGTAGCTATTACTATTTTAAAGAGATTAGAGAGGAGGAGGGTTACATTCTGAGAGCAGTGGGGGTGGGGGAGGAAAAATGTACATTTTAAAATTCAAGTGGCTTCTACATTTAGCCCAACCCAGCTACAAAAGAAAGTTTCTTAATACAAGTTTCTAAGCATTTTCTGAATGATGGTTCTGATATAACCAAAATGACCTCTTTTCAGGTTGTAACAGAATTAATTTTATCTTTTCTTGTCATTAGACAGAAAAAACGAAACCCGAAAGTATTTTTGTTGAAAGACCATTGGCTGATCAATATTAGGAAAATATTTCATAAGCGATATAGCCTTATAAAGTCAGCAGTGTCATTCTTATGAAATCAGAATAAGAATCTCTATGTATCCCACGGTCAAGTGGGTTTTATGTTACCTAACATAGCAGATCATATGCTCATTCAAGCAGAAGGGAGGTACCCCTGAGGGTGTGATTGGTTCCAAGACTTAAGCCAAGGGTTCTCTAGAGAAAATGAGGTCAAAATTAAGGCTTGAGGCTGGGCGGGGTGGCTAATCTTGTAATTCCAGCACTCTGGGAGGCCAAAGCGAAAGGATTGCCTGAGCCTGGGGATGTGAAACCAGCCTGAACAACTTGGTGAGACCTCATCTCTACAATGGATCACAAAAATTAGCCCGACATAGTGGCATGTGTCTGTAGTTACAACTACTTGTAAGGCTGAGGCAGAAGGATCGCCTGAGCCCAGCAGGTTTGAGACCAGCCTGGCCAACATAGTGTGACCCCAACACTATTTAAAAATAAAAAGAAAATAAAATAAATCAGAATATGCACTAGGAGAATGCCCTTCTCATACCAAAATGAGCTTGTCAGAAAAGAAAAAGCTTGTATGGTCCCAGGAGGGATGGAAGTTTCTTTACCTAAGGTGGTCTTATCACCAAACCAAATATCAAGTATGTCAATAGAAGTCACCAAAAAAATGAGTGTCTGTGAATCTGAGAAGAGAGTTCTCAGAGTAGAAGAAGGGACTCATGAAAGCAGAGAGTGCCAAGGGCTCAGAAGCAACCACACTCAGTTCCAGGGGCCTGTGATCCATCCAAAGTGAGCTCCCTTCGTTCTCTCTTTTAGGCACCAAATGATGTCAACCAACATAATAGACATACAGAGAGAGACTCACTAAAGGAAAACGGTATTTATTCAGAATAATCACTGAAATGGGAATAGTATGGGCACATTAAGGGAAGTAAAATAAGACAATAATTTTCAAGGAAACAATGAGGGAGATTGCACACATTGTTCTGAAACCACAATCTTTGGCTGCAGGATCAAAACCAAGGTGAGTAAGCAGCTGCTGGGAAGATATGTCTGAAAAAATATTTTTTATTTTTTTGTGTAAGAATATAATGCTCTTTGTGAAAGGTTGTGGTATTTGCAGTTGCATGTGATGATTCTTGTGATCAGATGTGCCTGCCTGAGACCTTTTTCTTCACAGCTTTCCCAGGCTATTATTCTCAGAGTCTAACACAAGTCCTTCATTTTGATACTGAAAATAATCACAATAGAAAGAGTTTCCACCTAAAAGATCTGGATGTGGTAATTTGGGTTATCCTCTACCTTAAATGACCAGATAGATCTCTTTATATGCTAGTGATATTCTTAAGTTAGGGTCACCCATACATAAAAGAACCCTTTAACATAGTTTCTCATGATTTCCCCAATCCTACCATACCAAGGGATTCTGGAATTTACTTTTTGTTAGAGATTTTTGACCTCCTCCAGGAGTTTCTGAATTGGCAAATACTACTAAATAATATTTTAGCAATGGTTGAAAACATTTTAATGGTGATTTGAATTCTCTTCAAGCTGTGTAATCTAGGATGAATCATTTAGCCTCAGTAATACTCCAAAATACAAGAGTTCTTGATACCATAGCTTCTCTAGAGAGAAAAGTTCGTACAGTAACTGGTAAAAAGTGTTGGTTTCATATTAACCTTTCTGGACGTTTTATCCAAACTGGAAAATCCTTCAACAACAAAATCAGTTTTTCAAAATCACATCAGGACTCGCTTTCCCAACTATGTATTCGGTTTGTCAAATCTTGGCTCATGAGAACCTTGTCAGAGGACACTTTACAGGAAATTCCTCGTCAGAGGAATTTTTCAATCCTTGGATATCATTCTCCTTAGAGGAACTGTGTTTGTAACCCAGGTGCCTTGTGTTCTCTCAACAGTGTAGAATGCTTTTGAGAAGCGCCCCCATCCTAAATGATTGACGTCAGGGTGAGACAACTAACACTCATTATGTGATTGGTGACAGCAGCTTGGCGACTCTGAAGCTCGGTGTACCTGTTGAAGAGGCTGCCATCCCCCATCTGTTCTCCCAGTGACTAACTATATAAATAGTGGTAGCTGAGAGTAACACTAGACCATTTGGTCACACACTCAGTTTTCACAGAGCATCTTCTGTGAAACCAAAGAGGCAGAATAGTTAAAATTAAAATGACAACCAGTTTGAAAAATTTGTGAGCAAACAAAACCAATTAGAACATAAAAATAGATTTCACTCTGATAAACTGCACATATGAGAGAAACTTAACTTGAATCATTCTGTAAATTCATTTTTTTGGGAGAGTTTTGCCCTCAGTAGTATTCCAAAATCAAAGTTCTTGATACTTTAGCTGCTCAACAGAAAGGGGCTTGTAACAACAGCAATGAGAAGCGTTGCATTCTGGTAAGAGCTTGTTAGTCAGAAAAAAACCTTAAGCTCAGCCAATCCTAAGCAGCTGTCCAGCATATGGTTGTGTGACTAGAGACTTTTCAACAAGGTGACCTAAACCACAAAAGAGGAATCTTGTAACTGTAACCAGTCGATTGATTTTCTTCATTTTGCATCTTCATTTTCTTCATAAACTCTTGCCTCTGGTGATGGGTCATCAGAACACTAACCTTTTTGTCTTGTGTCCTCCAAATCATGAGCTGCATTTTATTCAAATAAGCTCTTTAAAATGTTGTTGTGCCTCACATGATTCTTTTACAAAGGGTCCTGGAAAATACCTCAACCTGATTGCTGCCTGGAAGTGGGAAGAACGTTAAGAACACCCAGCACCACCCTGCCATACACGAACCCTAAATTCTCACTCTAAGTTTTGCACGTGTGTTTTCATGGAAGCCTTGACCTCAGTTGTGTAGAGCAGTAACGCCTTCGTGGTACCTCTCTGCCTCCCTGAATGACCCACTATGTTTGCACACACAAAGTGCAACTGACCATTGGAGAAAAGAACATTTCTATTGCCTTTACTTAGGAGATGACGTCATCAGCTTCATGAAGCTGTTTTAACTTTGGAATATTTTGATAATTTTGATGTGATCAAAGATCCCTACTTGGGAATATTTCAGATTTTGTTTTTTCTGCCTAACATCAAGGAGAGATTGAACCCTTCTTTGTCTCACACTTAAGACCATGAAGGTCACATATTAGTAAAACTCCAACGATGTTTGTGGTATTCATCAACTTATGAATCCTTCACTTTCATCCTATTCCTAACCCTTTCCTTTTCATGACTACCTATCTGTTGAAATAAATTCATCTGGAGAAAATAAAAAACCTAATCAGGATTAACTGGGTGGAGATTCAGGAATCTAATCAGATATCACTTTCTGATTGGAAGACACCAGGTGAAAAGAGGTGGCATGGAAGACCAACACGTGCATCTGAGGAGCTACTGGGGAGACCCAGACGTTTGGAGCCGGAGTCACTGGCTGGTTCCTGTGAGGTGTGAGCCCACTGTCAACCACATCAGATCAGGTAAGTCCCCGCCCTCCATAAAGATTCACCGTTATGATCAGTCATCAACCAGACTTGTCCAAATTGAAAAGGCAGAATTTTCCTTTTTCTGTCTTTTTCTACGAAAAGATATAAGCCTTTGATTTTGCCTGTAAGTGCAGTGTTGCCTTCCTCTTAAGCATTTCAGTTTAAGCTTGGTTTATTTCACTTTAAAATTGCTTCACCAGTTAGACTTTTTAAGAAAAATTAAAAATAATTGATTGAAATTTTACTTCTTGACTTTTAAGCATGTATTTTGTGTGCCCTTAAAATATGGTTTCTCAACTTTGGGGTTTTGCGTAGAAGCTTTCATTTTAATGAAAAGCTTAAAAATAGTCTACATAATATTTTAGAGAGTGGAGTCTTTGTTCTAAATATGGGTTCTATTCCTTCCTCAAACCACATTTCTAAGAGATCACTTCTAAAAGTGTGAGGCATGGGCATTGGGATCTATGTCTGAGAGTTAACGTTTTCCATCTCTAACTTCCCCGTGTTCAAAATTAATGAAACATGACTTTTACATTTCCTCATTCAGTTTTTAAAAATGAAAAGAAATGAAAACCTATCATAGGGATGTCCCTTTAATTAGCCCCAGTCAGGTTAGGAACTGAGAATGTGGGTTGCGTTGGGTCACATGACACACCCGCATGCATTCCATAGGGGCTTGAGCAATAACCAGTGATATCCTCAAATAGGGTAAGTGACAGAGTGTAGGCTCCTCAGAGCCACTCCTCAGTTTGAATAGAATCCAGCAGAGCACTCAGAACTGAATGGGCTAGTAGCTACCTTGTCCTTCTTTGGCACTTGTGGAAAGGTTTTCCTGGTAGCAGCATGGGCAGTGGCTTTGTGACCACTGAGTGCACAGTGGAATTGGTGTAAGCTGAAGATGGCTCAATTTTCCAAGAGCAGTGGCATTGGGCCTGGGAAAAGATAGGGTTGCTCAGGCATGGACAGAGCAGGAAGTCTTTTCTCTGAATGAATCCCCAGATTTCCTTTCATTGCAGAATCATGAGCCTCCAGGCCCCACCCAGGCTCCTGGAACTGATGGGGCAGAGACTTCTGGGGAAGGAGGCCATGGCCATCTCTGCTCTGGAGGAGCTGTCCATGGAACTCTTACAATCCCTGTTCATGGAGACTTTCACCAGGAGATGCTGTGAGACACTGAAGGCAATGGTGCAGGACTGGCCCTTCCCCCGCCTCCCTCTGGGCTCCAAGATGAAGATTCCTCAACTGGGGATCTTAAAAGTTGTTCTGGAAGGGCTTGATGGGTTGCTTTCCCAGAATGTTTACTCCAGGTGAGATGACCCAGGTGTCCTGCTAGGGAGGGTCCAGGAGTTCTGAGAAGGGACAGTTAGAGTGGAGGTCATAGTATAGGCCAGAGGCTTCTCAGGGTGCAAGTGAGGAAGTTCAGTGAGGCCTTGTCTGGCTAAGCCTCTTCTTGTAAAGAGTACCCCTGTAGAAGGACTGCTCACCATGCAGGGACCCCTGAGGAAACAGGAACATCACTAATCCCACTGGAACTTAAGGGTACTGGAAGTGGAGATCAGGCTTGATCAAAAACAAAAGGGGATGGAGAAAAGTCAGGGAGAGAACACGGTGATAGAAACAGCTGAGGCCCACAATATGGAGTCTAAGCTTAGGTTAGTGGTTGGTTTCTGGTCCAAATGCTAAGAATTTCCTTTTTTTTACCCCAAGGAGGAGGTGGAAACTGCAAGTCCTGGATTTATGGAATGTTGATCAGAACTTCTGGAGTGTATGGTCTGGAGCTGCCGTGTGCTCCCCAGAGGCCACAAGAAAGAGGAAAACAATGGAGGACTGTCCACGGAGAGGAAGACAGCAGCTACTGAAGGTGTTCACGGACCATCGTCTCAAGGAGAGTTCTTGGATGAATTCTTTATCTTCCTATTTCTGTGGGCCAAGCTGAGAAAAGGTTTGCTTCACATATGCTGTAAGAACGTGAAGATCTTTGCAATACCCAATAAAAATATCAGAAACACCCTACAACTGGATTGTATCCATGAGGTGGAAGTGAATTATACCTGGACACTGTCCACCCTGGCATGATTTGCTCCTTACTTGGGCCAAATGCATAATCCTCCCAAATTTGTCCTCTGCGACATCTATGTTTCTTCCTACATTTCCCCAGAAAAGAAGGAGTTTGTTGCCCAATTCATCTCTCAGTTCCTCAAACTGGACCACCTCCAGAAGCTCTACATGGGCTCTGTCTCCTTTCTTGAAGGCCATCTGGCTCAGGTGAGGAAGGATGGGAATCTGTCTCTGCAGACCAGAGCAAAGCCTTCCTTTGTTACAGTAAACACCGAAGAATATCGGCTGTGTGCCAGTCAGTGGTGATGTCACAGTAAAGAAGATTCTAGAATGTCAACACACTGGTGTTCACTACTCTGCCCCAATGTGGGAACCACTTAACCACTGAAATATTGGCTGAGGTATAAAATAGGGTAAATGCATTAGAGAGTGGCCCAATGCTAGGAAGCTATCTATTGGGAGGCTCAAGTCTAGGGTAGGTGCATCTGTGAATTCTTACTGCTATTAAGTTGGAAAGCATACCTAGTCAAAATATGAACTCTATTCTCACGAGGTTAGTGAGCATGAATGAGCCTGACTCTAATTCCTGTCAGTAAAAGATTGTTTTGAGCTGTAGGTAAGGTAATTCACGCGGGAAATGAATGATTCTGGAATAAAGGGTGATGGAGTAGGCATGAAGAAATGTAAAAGTGATGATTGGTTTGCTGATGGTTGAGGCATGTCAGTGAGCCCTGCATGCTGGCAACCTAAGCTGATGTTGCTGGATCCTGCCTGGGTCTGTCCTATATACTTGTCTCCACTAGGCTCCTATGGCACAGGTTGGTGGTATTTATTTATTTATTTATTTAGTCAGAGTCTCACTCTCAGCCGGGCTCGGTGGCTCAGCCTGTAATCCCGCGCCTTGGGAGGCTGAGGTGAGTGGATTGCCTGAGCCCGCAGGTTCAAGACCCGCCTGGGCAGGCGAGACCTCATCTCTACAATAAATCAAAAAATTAGCTGGGCGTGGTAGCGCACGCCTATAATTCCGGCTACTCGGAATTAGGTGGAAGGATCGCCGGAGCCCAGCAAGTTGAGGCTGCGGTGGCTGCGAGCGGCCACTGCACTCCAGTCTGGGCGACGTAGTGAGACTCCAACTCAAAAAAAAAACAGAGTCTCACTCTCATCCAGGTTGAAGTGTGGTGGCACACTCACAGACACCACAGCCTTGTCCTCCTGGGCTTAGGTAATTCTACCACCTCAGTCTTCCAAGTAGCTGGAACCAGAGTTGGATTCCACTGCA